>BQNB010000606.1:0-22500 GCA_026074375.1 Tanacetum coccineum | reverse complement strand
ACCCTTGAAATAGTGGTCTTCAAGAATTCAAAATAGAACTGCAACACGTATTACAAGTAGGTTTAGTGATCTGACCAAAAATCATGATTGTAATTTCCTTCAGGTGACGTATAAAAAAAATGCTTGCTCCCTTTTACAGTTCTTTTGAATTAATTCAGACAACCTTTGAGAACAATTTTTATATTATCTAATTCAATGATCAAAGGTGACTCACTCAGCATTGATGCCGGGATAGACGGAGTTGCATTTGAATTCTTGTCAGAAGGAATAAAAGAAGATTGAAAATATTTTTGCTCGGCATAAAGAACTTAATTGAGGAACAAAGACTTATGAGAGACATATATTTGTGTATAATCAATTGTCCAACAATTTTGTTTATTGGCAACAGCAATTGGATCATTCATTTTTTTTGTACACTTTTAGTTGACTTTTGGAAGCATCATCAAGAGTATCCTCAGTATCTCTAACATTCAAAAAAATCTCTGAATTACCTAAACTAGAGGCAAGATATAACTTTGGATATTATGAAATTGCTTGCTTGAGTGTATAAGGATTCGGGTACCCCAAACCATGTTTTAATTGCTGATCATACACAGACAATGGCTTTGGTCCAAGCATAAACATTCCTTGTAAGGAATTGCCATGTTTCAAAATTAGATCAACATTCTTTTTCAGTTTGGCCTCATGATCTAGAACAGTGTCATGATATTTATCCTCATTTTCACTCATTTGTCTTTTTAAAATTGAATGAGTCTTTTGAAGTTCCTCATTTTGTCGTTTGTAATCTTTGACATCGAAATCTAATTTATCTCGTTGTTTTTCTAGCTCTCGAATAATATCCCGATCACAAACAAATTAAGACTGTGCTTGTTGACTAAAATGTTTTGCTCGTTTATCGGCCTCAAGAAATTCGTTGAGATAATTATTATCCTTGTTTATGTTTTCCAAAACCCGAACCCTTTCCTTATACAACTCAAGCTGACTAGTCAAAGTCATGTTTTGTTTTTGAACTTTTTGAGCAAATATTTGTTGTTTTCAGCTTCCTGATATGCATTTCTAGCTAATTGCTCTAACGCACATAGATCAGGAACATGTGTATCTTTTTCAATATTGCCACTATTAACATTCCTATTAGGTGAATCAAATATAATATTGCTATCAATTTGATCATCACTAATAGTACTATTAATAATTTTAGTATGAGTTGGATACAGCTGTTCTTCATTTTTAGTGTCGGATGAAGATTGTACCTCACTTATAAATGCAAAATCATAGCTTGGCCCAGCATCAGAAGTATTATCAGCTCGTTGAATTCTGGCCATTAAGCATATGTTGGCACTGAGTTCTTCAATTTCTTCCATTCTTGAAGCATCAGCAAAGAGAAAATCATTCTGCTCATCGGTAAGAATTACTCCAGCTTCATCCTGTTTTGCCAGCAACATTTGTTCCATGAATTATTTTGAGTCCCGAACTCTTGGCTTTGGATAATTCCTAGCATAATGTCCTTTTCCACTATAGTTGTAGCATTGAATAGTTGAAGTGTTTCCTGAAGACGAGGATCGAATAGTCGAATAGTCCTTTAAACATTTCTGGTCTCATTTGGAGCATTCGATTCATCTATGATTTCCTCCTGAACATAAGCTCGTCTATTATTTCTTCCAGCATTACCAGAGTTCTTGCTTTGAATATTCACCCTGTCTCATTGAATGATTTCTTGGTTTCTAGTATTGGATGAAGTGCGAAGACGATTATTTGTTTGAGTAGAAAAATTTTGAGTAATGGCTCGAGCAAGCAACAACATTGCAGATGCTAGAGGATCTTCATAATTGGTGTGAACATCATCCTGCTAGTATTCATCTTCATAATCAACCACAAATGTGGGATGTGTCACATAATAAGACGATGTATTTCTGGAAGATGAACCCGTATGTGCTACGAGAGCCAAAGGATCATGAGATTTTTCTAACTTCTTTGCTCTTGAGACATTAACCAGTTTCTCGAATTGTTGAAGATAATCAAAAAGATCATCAAATGTATCCCAGTCAAATGGTTTAGAAGAACATCTGGTAAACATATTTCAACCATTCCGGTTGCAAGCTATTCAGAAACTTTGTGTTAATTGTAACAATTAGAAAATGCATGTCATTTCTTTCTAAATCGTTCATTAACTGAGCAAAACGATTATAAACTAAAACAAGTGCTTCCCCTAGTTTAGCAACAAACTGATCAAATTCGTTTGTAAAACAAGTTTCTCTATCAACTTTGTTTTGTATAGTTTCCCTCATAAGACGTTCAACTCTTTTCCACATATCCTTAGCCGAAGTGCAAGCATCCACAGAATTATAAATGTCATTTGGAATAGAAAGAAGAATCAGATTCATGAGCTCCATCTCAGCATCATAATGCAATAACGCATCTCCTTGTAAATCCTCAGCTGTTTGCAATTTCGGAACTATGGAGTTGTTAAGGAATGAACATCTCAAACTGATAAGGACCTCTTAAGTGCTTTGTTAAGCACTTTCATTTTCCCACTTTCGATTTATGGTATCGTCTCAAATCTACTGCCCCACGGTATAAAACTACCATTTTCAAGCATGGGAGGCCTAGTCTCAAACCGACATCAGCAAGAGATTGTTTGAGATGTTTGGATGTTTGACAATTTCTTATGATTCAAAGATTGGATCTTGTAGACAAAAATGAATGATATTTTGTGAAAAGATTCCCAACCTCGTACACTTCTCGAACACTTGTAAAGCTTGGAAAACACTGTCTCGAATATCCCACGTAGTATGAAACTCCGTACACTACTTGAACATAACTAAACTCGGAAAAAATAACTAAGCAAACTTGGTATTCCTAAAACGTATTAAATCGGGAATATTACTTAACTAAACTCATGAACCGAGTTTTTGAAAAAATTCGAATATATGGATAAGTTAATAACCACCAACTCGATAAAACCGCATTTATGATTACTGGATAATCCAAAACACTTAAAACATCAAATTCGATAAAAAACCGAATTTGATTTTTGAGTTTTTAGAAATTGACAATTCGTTTTTAAAATCCAATTCTACAATAAAACGTGATCTGATGTATTTATTAACACCTTAGTAATCTATTTCGAGATTTTAAAAGCACTAATTCCTTCACGACATTTCGATAGAACCGAAAAAGTAGAAAGGCTATAAACCTCGATAGAACCGAGTTTAAAATATCCTCGCTAATATACTATTTTCAATAGAACCAAAATCGTATATATCTTATTACAATACTATTTCTGTCGAGATAAGACTATCGAGAATGCAGAAATGCTCCGAGAACTGTAGAAATGAATGATTTCTCTTTAATGTTTAGTAAACGAGTCTTAATTAAAATCAAAAGAGAAATCTTCATCATTCTTAAAAGAGTATCATGTCACAAACAATTTCTAGTGAGGATATTCTAAAAACAGAAAGAGAGAACAAAATCCATACGCGAATGCACAAATCGACTCACTCGTATTCTCTAATGGCGTATGATACCACTTGATAGGTCTTGTTTATCTTGAATCATACATTATCAATCATGGAAGCTTAGAGAGAATAGTAGTGGAGGGAAAGTATTTAAATTTCAAATGTTATAAATGGAGGGAAAAGGGAAAATGTTTATTACAAAAGCATCACCCTCTAATGATGATTAGAGGGGTATTTATAGGAGAAGGATGGAGCCTTCCCTTCCTTTATTTTTCACTTCTAGTCCCTAATCTTTGGTAATTATGCTATTTCTTTCTTTTAGCATAATATACCTTATTACAAGATACTTTATACTAAACAAAATAAAGACTATTAACTAAATATAACTAAACCACATAATCGACACTTTTTATGAACCTAACACACTCATTTGTGGATGATACGCGGTAGAAAGACGATGAGTAACTCCGTATTTAAGCATGACCTTTCTGAACTGGTCATTGCAAAAATGAGTACCGCGATCACTAATTATAGCACGAGAAGTTCCAAATCAAGCAAAAAGAGATTTCAAGAATTTTACAACAACTCAGGCATCATTAGTGGGGAGCGCTTTAGCTTCAACCCATTTGGACAAGTAGTCGACGGCCAAGAGAATGTATTTGTTCCCTCGAGAAGACAGGAACGGTCCCATAAAATCGATGCCCCACACGTCAAAGATCTCGCAAACTTGAATTGCATTTTGAGGATTTCATCACATTGCAAGATTTTGCCTTGACGTTGACAAGCGTCACACCGTGTGACCAAGTCATGGGCATCTAGGTAAATAGTAGGCCAATAGAAACCAGAATCAAAGACTTTTTTAGTGGTGTAGTTGGCACCATGATGTCCCCCGGTGGGTCCATTATGGCAAGCCGTGAGGATATCAACGGCTTCTTGGCCGTGAACACATCGCCTAATCATTTGATCCGCACAAATCTTAAACAAGTAGGGGTTGTCCCAGAAATAATGCTTAACGTCTTTAAAGAATTTTTTCTTTTGTTGGGACGACATCCCTTTCACAATAAAACTCCCCGCATGGTAATTTGCAATGTCGGCAAACCATTTGGTACTCGAATCACCACGAAAGGTAACCATCCCAAGTGTCTCGAGTGGAAATGTTTTCGTAATTTCCTTTTCCTCAAGATCACTTTGATGGGGATTTTCTAGTCTTGATAAATGGTCGGCCGCGAGATTCTCCGCTCCTTTTTTATCACGAATAATAACATCGAATTCTTGGAGTAGGAGAATCCACCGGAGCAACCTTGGCTTAGCATCTTGTTTAGCAAGGAGATACTTAAGAGCCGAGTGGTCTGTATACACTATGGTATTTGATAAGTTCAAGTAAGGCCGGAATTTCTCCAAAGAATACACCACGGCTAGTAATTATTTTTCTGTAGTCGTGTAATGTGCTTGAGCATCCGTCATAGTCTTACTAGCATAGTGTATGGGCTAAAAATGTTTGGTCTTTTGTTGCCCCAAGACTGCACCTACCGCGTAATCACTAGCGTCGCACATAATTTCAAATGGTAGGTCCCAATCGGGGGCAACTAAAATCGGGTCTTCGGTTAACTTTTTCTTAAGTAAATTAAACTTTTTCAAGAAGATGGGTCATCGACCGGGAAATTTTAGAAAAATCTTAGATAAATCGATGATAGAACCCGGCGTGACCTAAAAAACTTCGAACGCCTTTGATGGTAGTCGGATGAGGGAGTTTAGCTATAACATCAACTTTAGCTTTGTAGACCTCAATCCCGGACTTTGAAATTTTATGTCCTAAAACTACCATAAAATGGCATTTCTCCCAATTTAGAACTAAATTAGGGTCTTCGCACCGTTTTAGCATTTTGTCTAAATGGGAGAGGCATGACGAGAAAGAATCCCCGAAGACCGAGAAATCGTCCATGAAGACCTCCATTGTTTCCTCGATCATGTCGTGGAAAATGACCATCATGCACCTTTGGAACGTGCTCGGAGCATTACATAAACCAAAAGGCATACGTCGGTAGGCAAATGTCCCATAAGGGCAAGTGAAGGTGGTCTTCTCTTGGTCCTTCGGGTCAATAGGAATCTGAAAGTATCACGAGAAACCATCTAGAAAACAATTGTATTCGTTTCTCGCAAGACTTTCGAGCATTTGGTCCATAAACGGTAACGGGAAATGATCTTTACGAGTGGCATCATTTAACTTTCGGTAGTCAATGCTTAAATGCCATCCCATAACTAATCAAGTAGGTATCAACTCGTTATCTTCATTTTCAATTACGGTTATACCACCCTTCTTAGGCACACAATGAACGGGGCTAACCCACGGGCTATCAGAGATTGGGTAAATCAATCAGGCATCAAGGAGTTTGATAACTACCTTTTTGATAACCTCATGAATTTTTGGGTTCACCCGTCTTTGATGTTGAATTTCCGGTTTAGAGTCATCCTCCATTAATATTTTGTGAGTATAAAATTCCATTAAGCTCTTATGAGTACATAAACTAGGGGTTGATACCCTTAATGTCTGCCAAATTTTATCCATGCGATGGCCATATGTGTAACTTAAGAATCTTTTAATAAGGGCGTCTTTTTCTTCTCTTTAGTTTTTTAGAAATATGACGGGTTATTTATCTGGTTCTTCTAAAAAACGCATAATTCAAGATGAGTCTGAGCCTTGTGGAAACTGGTCTAGCGAGTTCACCAATTATATTTTCAAGTGGATGATCCTTAGTCCATTTGCTATTGTGTTCAGGAATTTGGTAATCGGGATGCACAATTATATGAATAGAATCCGTTGATAAAGATTGATTAGAAGGAACTTCTGGAATTGGAATACCAAAGTATGGATCATTATCTATATGTGCGATATCTAAGTCATGACTGTCTTCTTCAACATCATCAGGAATGGCAAGAGATTGAGTTTCGGGTGTTGTTTGAGAGTTACTAGGTGATGGTGCATCTTGATCAACAGTTGTTGATGAAGGTAAACCGGTTGATCCAGTGGGTTCTAGAGCAACTACTTCAACAATTGGAGCAATGACTTCAGGGGCTGGGTGATCAACACTAGGTGGAGGAGTGAGTAATTCATCAAACAGCTGTTAAAACAAAAGATCGTAATCACTTCTTAAAGGTGGTACAAACGATGTTGAAGGAGGAGGGTTTGGCACGAGTCCTGAACTGATTGTTGCAGGAGTCATTTCATGAAGTGCGGGTCCCGAACTGCTGTGTTCAGAAGCCATCGCAGTCAGCTCATCAAAATCTACATGAATTGTCTCAATGATTCATCTGGTACGTCAGTTGTAAATTTGAAATGCTTTCTTTGTAGGTGCATAGCTAATGAAAATACCAATATCAGCTTTCGGTTGTAACTTACCCTAGTTCTCACTATTATTTGTCGGATAGCAGAGTGCACCAAATACATGGAAAAATGATAAGTTGGGAGGTTTTTCATGTAAAAGCTCATATGGTGTTTTGCCATGATAAAGACGTATGATGGAACAATTTTGGGTGTAACATGCGGTAGCAACTGCTTCTGCCCATAAAAATAACGGAGCTTTTGCATAAATCAACATTGTGCGGGCAGCTTCAATTAACGTACGATTTCGTCTTTCAACGACACCATTTTGATGTGGAAAGCGAGCAACATATGTTTCATGATAGATTCCAACCTTCTCATAATATTCACACAAAGTTTGATTAACAAATTCAGTTCCATTATCTATTCTGATGCGTCGGACAGGTACTTTAAGCCGCACTTGGATCATCTTGAGAAACTTGATTATGAAATCTGGAGCTTCATCTTTTGACCTTAAGCATTTAACCCATGTAAATCGAGAGTAATCATCAACAATGACGAGGATGTACTTTTTTCCATTAACACTTGTGACATGCATTGGTCCACAAAGATCCATGTGCAAAAGATAGAGTTTTTCTTGGTTGGTGTCTTCAGATTTAGGTTTGTGGGGTTTCTTCTTGCTTTTGTCCATTGCACATGCAGAACACAAACGGTCCTTTTCAAACTTTAGCGTAGGGAGACCTCGAACAAGACCATGTCTAGCTAAATGGTTGATTGCACCAAAGTTCAGATGAGATAAACGTCGGTGTCATAGCCAGGACTTAGTCTTTGAGGCCTTTGACAAGAGACATATAGGAGAGGATGCCATCATATCTCCAAGAGATAAAGTATACAAATTGTTGCCTTGAGATCCAGTCAATAGATCAACACCTTCTAAATTGCAAATGAAGCAGGTGTGTTGACGAAAAGCAACTTCAGGGTTCGAATCACAAAATTACCCAACAGAGAATAAGTTATGTCCAAGTCCTTCCACGTAGTAAACTCTTGATATCGTAACATTCCTAATCTGATAATCACCATATCCTAATATCTTTGCCATGTGATCATTTCTGAATTTGACTGTACCTAAAAACTTATTGACGAAATTGGTGAGCTGAGAGTGATCTCCGGTCATATGCTTGGAGTAGCCGAAGTCCAAATACCAAAGAACAATTTAGACGACCTCAGCGACAGCATCTGAACCATAATGGGATAAATTCGCCATGAGAGGAATTTTGGCAGTGTTGATTTCATCACAATCAGAGTCATATGCATCCAAATCATCAGATTGATAAGCAGCATTGTAATGACAGTCTATGTGGCTTGACCTTCTGCAATTCCCAGATCTGCCAAAAATGCTAGCTCTTCCTCATGTAGAATTTGACCATTTGCATGAGCTTGAACCAACAACACTTTATCTTTAAACCGCGTGTCATCCTGTTTCCTTTTTGGTTTAGTGCACTGTTTGGACATGTGTCCTTCCCCTTTGTAGTTGTAACAAGTAACAATCCTTTGTTTCCCAGAATTGCTTCCACTTGCTCCTGGAGTGTATGTCCTTGTAGTACCAACAGCAAAACAGGTTTTCCTCCCCTGAATTGGTTGTAAGGTCACTCTCCCATCATTAATGGTAGCTTGTTGCCTAGGATTTGACAAATTCCTTAGCTGGTTATTGGTAGTAGGATAGCGAGAAGTGACAACAGCAGTCAAGAATGACATCACATGATTGATAGCATCAATAGGATCATCGCCCCTTTAGAACACTGGAATAATTAGACCCGAGTCTGGTTGGGAAACTCAGGTTGTTAGTTAACTGAGGGAGCATATTCTAATTGAAGGATGGATGATGATGGAGAACAAACATTATGGTGAACTGATGAATGATAATCATTAGGTGGATAAGTGATTGAAAGAGGTGTTTATGATTGATTGTTTGAGTATTGTTGAGACTGATAAGATGATCCATACTGTGGAGACTGATATGGTGAAACTTGTGGTTGAAATTAAGTGTTTTGGTATGAGTTTTGTTGAGTTTGATAAGGAGACTAGGTCATCTGATGGGTTGCAACCAAAGCAAGCGGATATGAGTTGCGTTCATGCATTAAACGAACCTCATTCGCATGAAATTCATGTTGTCCCAAGTAAGAATGAAGCTGATCAATGTTAGTTGTATGCAAATCCTGAACCAGTTTGACATCTATCACAAATTTGCTCCACTTAGGAGGAAGGGTATTCAAAAACTTGGTGTTCACTTGAAATTGTTCCAATTTCATATTATAGATGTTCATGTCATAGAGTAGCAGTGAAAATATCAAGTAAAAATCACGTAGTGTTTCCCCCTTCATATAAGCAAACTTATCGAATTCATCATAAAGCTTACACTCTCTTTCCTGTTTCATCAATGAAGTTCCTTGCATGAGAAGTTGAATTCTCTCCCAAAGTTCCTTGGCGACTTTATGATTGCTAACCAATGCATAGACCTCAGGTGGTAGTCCTTGGAGAATGATATTTGTTGCCTTGATATCACAATCAACTTGAATTGCTTCCGTAGCAGATAACTCAGAATATTTCTTTGGTCTTGTCACTTCATTTTCCTTAATTGAAGGCCAGATGAGTGGATCATTTTCAACATATTCAAGAATCATTCTTCCATGTTGTCTATTTATCATGTATAGCTCCATTCTGCTTTTCCAAGAATCATACCTATCCTTTTCCAACATAGGTGGACGATTGTCAGCACCCGAAAGAATTGCTTTGTCAGCTAGAGTCGTCATTGAGAAATTTGTATGTTAAAAGATTACTTGTTTGATCGGACGGTGGTAGAAAGAAATTTTGTTTAATTAAGTTGTCCTTTTAGTGTTTTAATTCTTTAAACTACACGGGATTTTACAATTCTTGACAAAACTGGGAAAAACAACTTAATGTTTCACGAGATTTTACGAGTCCAATAAATAAACTGTATAATTTGTAAATTTGAGTTGTTCGGTTCAGTTTTTCAGTTTCAACTAAAGTCAGTTGTTCGGTTCAGTTGTTCGGTTCCAACTAAAGTCAGTTGTTCGGTTTAGTTGTTCAGTTCCAGCTAAAGTCAGTTGTTCGGTTCAGTTGTTCGATTCAAACTAAAGTCAGTTGTTCAGTTCCAACTAAAGTTAGTTGTTCGGTTTCAACTATAATAAGTTGTTCGCTTCCAATTGTTCGACTTCAGTTGTTCGACTTCAGTTGTTTGACTTTAGTTGTTCGACTTACACTATTTCGAAACCCAAAAGTTTTAAAACACAAAAGACACCTTTTTGATGGTTGTTATGCAAAAATACTTGTACAACTAGTGTTACTAAACCTATAGGAACAAGAAACACGAGAACTTTATGGTTTTTAAGCCAAAAAATTTAAAATTAAGATTTTGTTCTTTCTAAAGTTTTCAAAGACAAAGATGACCAAAAATGATATTTTTCTAGATTAAAAGCTTGTACACCTATATCCTAAAGATACTAGATCAAATTTACCAAGGTAAATGAGCTTTTAGTGTACACAATAGCTTTGAAAACAAGAAAAAAATAAAGAGAAAGGACAAATTTTTGCAATATCACACGAACCAAAAAAAATAAACACAAAAACTAAACACACCACTCCATGGCTCTTGATACCAATTGTAGAATATGAGTAATCTTTAACAATAAGAACTAGAGAGAGAAAGTAGGAAGGAATGATGTATTTTCTAGTGAGAGATAGTAAAGAACATGAAATGCATTAAGTGAAATGAAAAATATACAACCAACCAACCACCTCTCCAAGGCATGGAGAGGTGTTTATATACCTACAAGGGGTGGATAGGCCTTGGCTTGATGAGCTTATCTATGGGCCTTGGTCTAACTACCTATGTAAGTTTCCAAAAAATTACATAACGAGCTAACGACTGTTATCTATGGAAGTGACCGACAGTTTTGTGTTCCTAACATTTATTGTGGCGGTTTAAGGTTAAGATTGAGACATTTTGTTTGTATTTCATTTATGTAGCAAGAAAACAAAGAGGTATAAAGTGACATTGTACTATTTTTTAACTCTAGTAGCGACAGTTTGCTTAGAAGAGTGGCGGTTTGATTTTTTTTTTGTGGCAGCGGTTTACTAGTTTATATAGGCAACGGTTTGATACAGGTACAAACGAAGAACTTTAACATTGGCAAAAACAAATGAAACTCTGTCCAATTTAAGACTACACGACGGTTTGGTGAAAAATATTAGGCGGCGGTTTAAGACACTGTAAAGGCAGCGGTTAGGGAAAATTAACATAGGCAGTGGTTTGAGGTTAAATATAAGGCAGCGTTTTGTTATTGTTTTTCTTCCAGCGGTTTGCTCAAAAAGGCGGCGGTTTAGTAATTTAATCCATGTAGCGGTTTGTTCTTATACTAGGCAGCGGTTTGCTATAACATTTGACAGCAGTTTAGACTATTTTTGTGCCGGAGGATTGGTGTAATTTTTAGGTGGCGGTTTGAATGAATTACATAGAACCGAATTTCAATTACACTTAACTCATTTTCGGTTAACCAATTTCGGTTTAAGACCAATTTCTGTGAACTTTAATTTTTGGACAAAAACATACCTTGGACTTTAAAAGACAATTAATTAACCTTAACAAACAATGAACCACAATTACAATCAGGGACTTTAAAGACAATTAATTCACAACAAACAAACCTTAATCTCTGTAACACCCCCAAAAATGGGTCGCAACGGAAAATGTTTCCAAGAGCGTTACTTCATAATACCATTGCTCAAGTCATGAGAGAACGACCTCTAACTATGTCGTTTGAAAAGAAATCTTGAATTATTTACACTCCAATGCACATCACATAAGTCAAGCATCTAATTCAACGAAGAAAAACATGCCTAAAAAGTGTCAACATAAAGTTGGTGAGTTCATAGGTTTGTTTAAGTATGAATGTTGAACCAAAGTTCGTAAAGTATGTATGATCGTTCCAATCCTTGTATGTTCCTCCAAAATGTATGTATGAATGTTAGAAATCAAAGAGTTGTAAAGTATGCATAACCATTTAAATCTCCAAATAGTCACCAAAACATTATGTATGAGTGTTGTAAATCAAAGAGTAGTAAACTATGCATGACAATTTCAATCTCAAATTAGTCATAAAATGTTATGTATAGTTGGACCACCATTGTTCAAAGTATGAATTGCCATTTATTCAAGGCAATGTAAATATTCCTGTGTGTATAAAACAATGACTACGATTACTCTAAGTTCATGAAACTGCTGCGTAGACTCATATATATGCCACTTTATTCAAGGCACCGAAATTGTTCATGTTCGTGTAAATGTTGTGCTCCGACATGCTATAACGTTCGTCTCCAGTGATAGCTAATCACCTGAACGGGGCTATCACACCTGAATAGATCTATTTCATAATATTCGCGCTTACCCTCTGAGTAATTCACAGTTCAATCCGCTTAAGCTAATCCGTAATCATTTGGGTAAAAGTAAAGTAATGTCCTTGTTTTCAAAAATAAGTGAAACAAGCAATGTATTTCGTCCCAAAATAAGTAATTGGGTATGTATACTAGTTTGTAAAACAAATTGTAAATGCACATGTAATGAATTCAAACCAATCATATAAATGAATTTGGTAACAAGCATGTTCTCACCCCAAAAGTTGTAAAGTATATGTAAAACAAGTAAAACGTGGGGCTATAAACTCACCTCGAGTGAATGAATAACAATGTATATCACAGAATAGAAAATGCGCCACTAAAACGCCCGAATGAAACCTAATTCATTATAGGTCGTATGATTATTAAGCACTTTGATTAACTAATGCCATATACAATTCTATATAGCTACATCACCATCTAATTGCATTTGTGAAATCATATTTATAAAGTAAAAAACGTTTATAAATACCACGTTAGTAAAAATGACGCAACTTTCTCGTTTTAAGCACGTTTTGTACGTTCTTTACGTCCACGCTTTTGTATTAATACGATGTATCAAAATATGATATTTTTATATTTCTAACCCTCTGTTGAACAGTACTTTTTACTGTTCACAAACTTTTATAAAATTAGTCATCGTAAACCCGTAAATGTCGTATTTTATTCGTTTTAGCTCCGATTTTAGTGATTCTTTCGAGCACGTCTTCGTAATTAAAAGTTCTATCAACATATAATATTTTTCAAAAATATGTATCTGATATGAATAGTGATTTTTACTGTTCATAGTTTATAAAATTATTTTTATAAAAATTATTTATCGTAAACTTGCGAAGTTCATAATTCCTTCGTTATTGATCCAAAAATTATGATTCTTAATGTTTTGGAATCCTAAAAATAAGTACTATCTGACAAAAATTACCCTTTTTATATATCGGACGTTAAGAGTGAATGGTTTTTATAAAATTTCTTTTATAAACCCGTTTATTATCACGTAACTTGTAAATGCCGTATCTCCTTCGTTATAAATCCGTTTTTCTAGTTCTTTATATACCTACGATCCATGTAACATGTAGTATTTTATAAAATAATAAAATAAATAGGTTAAAATTTAAATTTGATTAGACCCTTTGAGGTTTTTGGTTAAAAATATGTTTAAACTTGATTTTGTAACTTTCTAGTTTAGTACACTTGTTACAAGTCCTCTACCATGTCTTATACCACATGTCATACATACTTAAGGTCCTTGGTCCATCATTTATCTAAATACTATCCAAGAATCACAAGATCCACAAGTCTACATACTTATTTGTTCATAAACTATAATAAGTACACTTTTAAGGTAACTAGTTTATATATACTTTTTATACATAAACCACACTTGTACAATACTTATACTTCCATTCTCACATGATATTAACATCCATATAACATATGTAAAAGTATACCAAATCATATCCAAGTGTAAAAATCTGTTTTACAAGTTAATAAGCTTTCTAGATGGTGATTAACTATATAACCATTATATACACATAAAATTCATGAATGTAAAGAGATTAAGGTTTTTAGATAACCTTAATATGATGTAAGATGATGAACAATATGATCTAAACCTTTTTTTAGCAAACAAACCCTATATTTCAACAGCTTGAAAACCCTAAATCCAAAGAAACCCTAATCTTGATCCTTTCTTGTTTAACCCTTTTAAACCCTAAACTAAACCTTCAAACCTTCTTGGTATATCTTAGATATGATGTAGGAATACTTGGAAATGAGGTATATAAAATTATATGGATTGTATATGTATGTTGTGGTTTAGCCATGGGTTAGAGGAGGAAAACAAAGAGAATGAAAGTGTTTTTGCTAGTGAAAATGAAGTGTGTGAAGTTACTTGCATAGTGTGCCCTTTTATAGCAAGAACTAACTAACCATGGTCACTTAAATTGACCATGGTTAGATGTTGGAGTGACTAGGGTGTAAGAAAGGCATGGTTTTGGTGTAAGAAAGGATGGGAAAGTGTAAGAGAGTTAGTGAAGTTTACTTGTGAAAATATATAACACATGTGTGATACTTAGAAGTCAAAATAAATATCTCTTATATTTTCTTTCATATAGAATCCGGTTTTGTATGTATATATATGTTAATATATATAATTTTTGGATATTGGGTATAATTATAGGTATTTGGTTGAGTATAGATAGGTATTGGTGCTTCCGGGTATGCCTAAATGAATTTAATTCCGAAACATAACCACTTTACGTAACTAATAAAAATAAAATATGCAAAGTTAATAATTATACTCTAAATAATTATCTAACACTTGCTTGATGTAAACATTTAATTGTTTGATGCCCATTTACATTGAACGATAATTTTTAGCTTACGCGATTTAACTTAACGATTTCAATTTAAAAGCAAACGCGTACAATACTAAAAATAAATAGTGAATTTATTGACGCTGTACAATGACCTGAAAATACGGATTATTACAGTCTCCTCCTGTTAAAAGAATTTCGTCCCAAAATTCAGTTTGAGTTGCCTTCCTGAATGGTGTTAATGAAGAGGTGTGGGTAATTTTTTTTATATGAACAGTGACCCCAACGGTCATGACAGTAAGACCAACGGTCACTAAACAGTGACCAACACTCACTCCTTCCCTTTAAATACCAAATTTTTATCCTCCATTTCTCCACACAACACTAAATCTTTAACTTAAATTTTCTCTTATCCAATCCTAAAAAATGTTGCATATCATTACAATCTTGGCGATGGCGAGCGCGGTAGCACTCAGCATTTATCTTGCCTACATCCCATACGAAGAAGAATTTCAGTATCTGGTCTTTATTCTAGCGATTCTTGTGCCCCTCATCGTTCTTGCTATTAGCGTGGATCTATTTTGGAAGGAATAGATATTATTGCTATAGGAGGGTTGTAATAAAACTTTTATTTCCTTTTTTTCTTATGTAATCTTATTTCCCAAGTAATAAACGGATGTTGTGGCAATAAATCTAGTTGTTATTTTTATTTATGTCTTTCGATAATTTTGTTACCACTTTTTGTAACTCGTTTGCATTTCCTTTCTAAATTACTTTAACTTGAGCGTTCAAGATTAGTGACATTGGTTTAATATTTATTGTTGCGTCTAAAGCTCGGCTCCTAGTGGCTTATTCGTTCCCTTTGGCTTAACGTGACAGTTATAACTTTTTTTTGATGATGTCGACTTTATATAGTAAGGTGGTGTAAGAGTTTACTTAGTGATTATTATTGTTAGTTTGGTTCTTCGTGATGATTATATTTTATGAATACACACGCAAAACTTGATATAAATAGAAAATTATCTCTTGACAAGAAGTTTTAAGGTAACTACTCTCATCATGGGTATGGTCCTTCCTGAATTATACATAGGTGATCAAGCTATGTATAATTGAGGATTAACGACGCATTGCTCATTTTCGTCAAAATAACGTTATGATTTCTTGATATTTGAGAAAGTGGGTTGCACAACTAATTTAGGGAATTAAAGTAAAAATGGTAAAATTTTCATAATACAATAATTTGATAGATAGTGGGTTTCATTGTTTTCCCTCCAAGATACTACATAGTTTTCTTGATACTACAACTTCCAATACAAGCTAATACATAATTCCTAAAACAAGGTGTCTATGGGTGACGTTCGAGCTGACTAGTGACTAACTCATGGAGCTTCCTGAAATTCTCTCGGTCCTGTCGTTGTGACTCCTGAACTAAAGCCAACTGTCACTCTATCTCCCTATGAGTCCTCCTCTTTTGGCTACGAGTAATCGTCTCGATAGCCTCCATGGTCCTAATGTTACCACGTAGAGAAGCATTCTCTTCTTCGGCCATACCCATCCTGAACCTCAATGTACTCATCTCCTCCTCGATGGGCACCCCTTGTAAATACTTATGAATGCCTCAAATAGCCTCCCCAAGACTAGCTAGTATCGTAACAATAGTCACTGCAGGAAAAGCATCTACAGCGACAGGTACTGGGTGGTCAACATCTAAACCAATGTCAATAGCATCTCTGAAATTTCCCTTAGAGGAATCAACAGAGACGGGAATAGTGGGTGCATCCATAACCTGCACGAGCAAAAGTTTATATAAGTCGTCTTTATATGAAAGCTTGCAAGATGCGTGCAGTATGGATGATAAACGTGATGTAAGATGGTGTATGGTAAAGATGAATATGCACTCATTGCATGAATGGATACGTGACATGGAGAAATGAAATGCCTCATGACATAAATAAATGATGGTATCGCGTAAGGTAAAGTAATGTTTGATAATGTTTAGGACCTACAAGCTTACAGTACTACCTTGCCTAAAGAAATGTTCCAGTATTTTTATAAATAACCCTTATATAAATAATTGTAGAGCATGTGTGAAAGAATGTAAACACATCTATGTATATATATATGCAAGACCCTCATAGTAATATATGTACTATAATATGAACACGTATATGAATCATGTAAGCATCTAATATGACCAACTAATGCAACAAACAGTGTATGTATGTTCCGTTAAAATCTTTTGAAAATGTGATCGTTAAAAATGGTTATAGTCTAGGTAAGATATGCAACCTAGTTCTCTATAACCTTGGCTCTGATACCAATCTGTAACACCCCCAAAAATGGGTCGCAGCGAAAAATGTTTCCGGGAGTGTTACTTCATAATACTATTGCTCAAGTCATGAGAGAACGACCTCTAACTGTGTCGTTTGAAAAAAAATCTTGAATTATTTAGACTCCAATGCACATCACATAAGCTAAGCATCTAATTCACCTGAGAAAAACAGGCTTAAAAAGTGTCAACATAAAGTTGGTGAGTTCATAGGTTAGTTTAAGTATAAATGTTGAACCAAAGTTTTATAAAATATGTATGACTATTTCAATCCTTGTATGTTCCCCAAAATGTATGTATGAATGTTGTAAATCAAAGAGTTATAAAATATGCATGACAATTTTAATCCCCAAATAGTCAAAAAAACATATGTATGAATGTTATAAACCAAAGAGTTGTAAAGTATGCATGACCATTTCAATCCCCAAATAGTCACAAAAACGTATGTATAGTTGGACCCCCATTGTTCAAAGTATGTATTGCCACTTTATTCAAGGCAACGTAAATATTCCAGTGTGTATAAAACAATGATTACGATTACTCTAAGTTCATGAAACTGCTGCGTAGACTCATATATATGCCACTTTATTCAAGGCACCGAAAGAGTTCATGTTCGTGTAAATGTTGTGCTCCGACATGCTATAACGTTCGTTTGCCCGGTGATAGCTAATCACCGGAACAGGGCTGTCACACCCGAATAGATCTATTTCATAACATTCGCGCTTACCCTCTAAGTAATCCACAGTTTAATCTGCTTAAGCTAATCCGTAATCATTTGGGTAAAAGTAAAGTAATGTCCTTGTTTTCAAAAATAAGTGAAACAAGCAATGTATTTCGTTACAAAATAAGTAATTGAGTATGTAGACCAGTTTGTAAAACGAATTGTAAATGCACATGTAGTAAATTCAACTAATCATGTAAATGAATTTGGTAACAAGCATGTTCTCACCCCAAAAGTTGTAAAGTATATGTAAAACAAGTAAAACGTGGGGCTATAAACTCACCTCGAGTGAATGAATAACAACGTATATCACAGAATAGAAAATGCGCCACTAAAATGCCCGAATGCAACCTAATTCATTATAGGTCGTATGAGTACTAAGCACTTTGATTAACTAATGTCATATACAATTCTATATAGCTACATCACCATCTAATTGCATTTGTGAAATCATATTTATAAAGTAAAAACGTTTATAAATACCACGTTAGTAAAAACGACGTAACTTTCTCGTTTTAAGCATGTTTTGTACGTTCTTTACGTCCACGCTTTCGTATTAAGACGATGTATCAAAATATGACATTTTTATATTTCTAACCCTTTGATGAACAGTACTTTTTACTGTTCATGGACTTTTATAGAAATTATTTTTATAAAACTAGTCGTCGTAAACCCGTAAATGTCGTATTTTATTTATTTTAGCTCCGATTTTAGTGATTCTTTCGAGCACGTCTTCGTAATTAAAAGTTCTATCAACATATGATATTTTTCAAAAATATATATCTGAGATGAATAGTGATTTTCACTGTTCATAGTTTATAAAATTATTTTTATAAACTTTATTTATCGTAAACTTGCGAAATTTATAATTCTTTCGTTATTGATCAAAAAAATTTTGATTCTTAATGTTTTAGAATCCTAAAAATAAGTAATATCTTAGACAATTAACCATTTTTATATATCAGAAGTTAAGAGTGAATGGTTTTTATAAAATTTCTTTTATAAACCCGTTTATTATCGCGTAACTTGTAAATGTCGTATCTCCTTCGTTATAAATCCGTTTTTCGAGTTCTTTATATGCCTATGATCCTTGTAACATGTAGTATTTTATATAATTATAAAATAAATAGGTTAAAATTCGAATTTGATCAGACCCTTTGAGGTTTTTGGTTAAAACATGTTTAAACTTGATTTTGTAACTTTCTAGTTTAGTACATTTGTTACAAGTCCTCTACCATATTTTATACCACATGTATTATATACTTAAGGTCCTTAGTATATTATTTGTCCAAATATTGTCCAAGAATTATAAGATCCATAAGTCTACATACTTATTTGTTCATAAACTTTAATAAGTACACTCTTAAGGTAACTAGTTTATATATACTTTTTATACATAAACCACACTTGTACAATACTTATATTTCCATTCCCACATGATATTAACATCCATATAACATATGTAAAAGTATATCATACCATGATCACAAGTAAAAATCCATGTTTCATGTAAATAAGTTTCCTAGATGGTGATTTACTATATAAACATCATATACACATAAAATCACAAATGTAAAGAGTGTATGGTTTTTAGATGACCTTAAGATGAAGTATGATGAAGAGTAACAAGTTCTAAACCCTAGTTTAGAATCAAAACCCAAGCTTCCAAGACTAGAAAACCCTAACTTTCCAAGAAACCCTAATCTTGAACTTTCTTGATTAAACCCTTGTAAATGCTAAACCAAGCTTCCAATACATCTTAGATATGCCTAATAATGAACCTTGTACACTTGGAATACTTGTAAAATCAAAAACTAAGAATGTATATTGGTGTTTGGTGTGAGCCGTGGGTTGAAGCATAAGGATGAGAGGATTTGTATGATTTTTGATAAGTGAAATAAACTTTACTTGCAATAGTTTGCCTAAATAGCTAAAATATCTAGCTAAGGTCACTTAACTTAACCATGGTTAGATGTTGGAATGACTAGGGTGTAAGAAAGGCATGGTTTTGGTGTAAGAAAGGATGGGAATGTGTAAGATAGTTAGTGAAGTTTGCTTGTGAAAATATATAACACATGTGTGATACTTAGAAGTCAAAATAAATATCTCTTGTGTTTTCTTTCATATAGAATCCGGTTTTGTATGTATATATATGTTAATATATATAATTTTTGGATATTGGGTATAATTGTGGGTATTTGGTTGAGTATAGATAGGTATTGGTGCTTCCGGGTATGCCTAAATGCATTTAATTGCGAAACGTAACCACTTTACGTAACCAATAAAAATAAAATATGCAAAGTTAATAATTATACTCTAAATAAGTATCTAACACTTGCTTGATGTAAACATTTAATTGTTTGATGCCCGTTTACATTGAACGATAATTTTTAGCTTACGCGATTTAACTTAACGATTTCAATTTAAAAGCAAACGCGTACAATACTAAAAATAAATAGTGAATTTATTGACGCCGTACAATGACCTGAAAATACGGATTGTTACATCGAACATGTCAAATGGGCTATATATATTCAAAGAAATTCATTTTTTTAGAGTGGGAGCATCACAAGAAGCTGCAAGACGCGTAGCGTCACCACTATCTTGCTTTGTCATGGTCAAGGTATTTGCTTATGGACATGCTATTCTTTTATAAAATCGTAAGAAAAAAGCCTGTGCGTCTTGGTGAGTAGTGTATGTAATATTTCTATGTTGTAGTTGAAAGGGGCCATGTTTGTTGAATATTGGCAACGAGTTGTACAAGTATAGATGATGTTCTCGACGTGCTACCTGTTCTCGACGTGCTACCTATTGCTAATGGTGGAATCATTGAACTTTTGTACATGCAAGGTTATTTTTTTCGTCATGTGTTATACTGGTATAAAATTGTTCTAATCGTGATTCATGTAATTAGTTTTGAAATAAAGAAATATAGACTATGTAGATGTACTAATTTTGGATCTCTGTTAAAATTAATTCTTTTTTATTTCGAATTTTAGTAATCGTATATTCGTGCTTACCATAACACAACATATAGTTAGTTATCTGCCGCGCTAGGAATTTCTGCCGCTATGCGCGGGTACTCGCCTTGTGTTAAAATAAAAACAAATTACTAAAGTAGACCAATACTCTACTTATTTTACAAAAATGAATTGAAATATAAAGTATTACGAAAATGGCCCAAGCACCATTGGATAATCCGCTGCTTTTATGACAAAAATGTGCCCAAATAAACCAAAAACTCTCTTTGTTATTCTCAGTGGATAAAGTAAATCAAATATAGCAAAAACAACTCTCACATATCTCTAAGACACATTCCTACCTCCTCCTTCTAGATCTAGACAACCACCATAACTACCCAGCTCAAACACACACATGAGAAAATCACGACGAACATTACACCTCCATCATTTACGTGCCCAACTCCAAGCGCACATTTGCTGGGTATATTTAAAGCGAAGTGCGCCTACAAAGTGAAGTATGTTTGGAGCACGCCTACAAAGTCAAGCGCACTTTGTAAAACATATCCACTTTCATGCTGCAAGACGCGCGTGTGTTGTAATTTAGAAGTGCGCTTGAATTTGTGCATTTGAGCGTGCATGGGGGGTTTCGAAGTGCGCCCAAACGTGAACCATTGGATAAGCCAGGAGTTGAGATCAATGAAGATCTAATATTTATCAAAGATCCAATAGACCAATCATAGCCACCCATTTTTTATTAAAATTAAAAAAACCCACTTTCCACCTCTTTTTTAAAATTAAAATATCTTGCAAACGGTAAATCGTTAAACGACAAAAAATACACCACCGCGACGAGAATTAAATCATCTTTCTAACGAGGGGCACTTTGATATACTTTCGACGAACTTTTTTTTTGATTTTTTTTAGTCACGTCTGAAAAAAATCACATGTGATTTGTATTACAAAATCACATGTGATTTTGTAAAATACAAATCACATGTGATTTTCCAGAATCACATGTGATCTTTCTAGACGTGACTAAAAAATAAAATTAAAAAAAAGTTCGTCGAAAGTATATCAAAGTGCCCCTCGTTAGAAAGATGATTTAATTCTCGTTGCAATGGTATGTTTCATTTTACGTAACGATTAACGGTTTGTGAGATATTTAATTTTAAAAAAAGAACTGGAAAATGAGTTTTATTTAATTTGATGAAAAATGGATGATTGAGATTGAGTCTTGAGATCTATGATAAAAAAATAGATCTTTATTGAACTTTACACTAGTAATATACTAGCATATAAAAATTTAACGAATTGTAATACATCATGCATGAGGTTTAGAGCATCTCCAACGCACAACTTTTCTAAAAGTTTTTTACTATTTCAAAAGATCTTTAAAAGACTTTTTTACATGGCAACTAAAAGCTTTTCCAAAAGCTTTTTAAAATGACTTGTAGTTTAACAAATGGTTGAAGCTTTGTACTATATTTATATTTTAGTCAAATTATATCAATTTATTACATTTGCTATGTCACTTGATATTCTCAAAAAGCTTTTGGAAAAAGCTTTTACCATTGGAGATGATTTAGAGTAAAAGCTTTTTGATATGTAAAAATTAATTAAATGTGCAACGTGTAAATGCAAAAAGCTATTGGTGGTTTTTGGCATCATAGATGCTCTTAGATTAGAGTAAAAGCTATAAATAATTAATGTACTTACATAATAACTAATTCTGGGTACTATATTTTTTTTATTGTTATTCTTCTTAACAATTTTCACATCAGATGTCATAAAGCTTAAAAAAACACTACTCCCTTATACAAAAATACTCAAATAACCCTTTCTTCATCTTTTTTTTTTGAACGGCAAAGATGGAATAAATATAAAAAAGAGTCTAGCAAGACGCTAGAAACTTAAAGTACAATAGAG
>BQNB010000605.1:1666-164848 GCA_026074375.1 Tanacetum coccineum | reverse complement strand
GTTTTCCCACCTCCTAAGACCACCTGAACCACAATTATCAACTAATATTCGATCCTACAATGATTATAAAGACAATTACCCACGCATAGCAACCATGATGTATAATAGCGTTAATTTGTGTGTGTAATAATTTTTTTTATGTATATATAGGTGTGGAGTGAGAGTAAAAAAAAAGTTGGTAGTTCAAATTTATATAGTTAATTTAATGGATTGCATCGCCTTTTATAAGTATGGGTGTTTTAGTCTTACAATATTACTCATTTTTTTTTTATGTTTTTCAGTTTTTATAGGCAAACGTGTTTTCTCTTTGTATGTAGTATAGATGTAAATTTAAGCACTTGCAAAATAAGCATCTCAACGAGTGCTTAAGCATTTTTGGCCTATTTCAGCAGAAATACGCAACTAAGCACTTTGTGTACGTATTTCCAAACACTCAAAAGTTTACGATCATAAAAGCAATAAGTTAGTAGGCATTGATTGAAACTGCTCTTTTACTTACAAAGTATTATATATATATACTATGTTAGGGTGAAAACGCTGCCGTTTTGGCAGCGTTGCTACAGTGCCCGGCCCAATGGGCTCCCAATTTGGGCCGGCCCATTAGGCAAATTTTTTTTTTTTTTTTTTTTTTTTTGTTTTTTGTAGGCAATGTAAAAAAAATCGCTCGGCATAAAATAGAAAAAAAACTACAAAAATATTGACTTATTCAGATAAAAAAATACTCGGCTGGGCCCAACACATAAGCCCATATAAAAAAAAACAAACTATTAAACATGAGACCGAAAAAATAAACCCGCACAAATAAAAAATAGAAAAGAATAAAAATAAAATTTTAACGCAAAAATTAACCCGTACTATTAAACATGAGACCGAAAAAATAAACCCGCACAAAATACAATAAAAAAACGCCATGCAGTAACGCGCGATTCTCATTTAAAGCCCATGTTCCCATAAATTTATATTAAAAAAAAACCCCGTATAGCAAAAAAAAAAACCTTTAAACATAAAGGCCCATATAAGAAAAAAAACAACTATTTGCATTGCTGGCCCGGAAAAAATTAAAACGCAAAAATAAAAAACATCTTTGCTACGCGGGGGGGGGAGCTACAGTACCGGCCCTTTGGGCTCCCATGTTTGAAAATTTTTTTTTTTTTTTTTTTTTTTTAGGCAATGTAAAATATAACGCTCGGCATAATATTAGGAAAAAAAAAAAAAAAATATTGACTTTTAGATAAAAAAAATACACGCGACATGGGCCAATCACATAAGCCCTATTATAAAAAAACATTACTATTTAAACATGAGACCGAAAAAATAAACCCGCACAAATAAAAAATAGAAAAGAATAAAAATAAAATTTTAACGCAAAAATTAACGCGCACTATTAAACATGAGACTGAAAAAATAAACTCATACAGAATATTTTATGTTTTTCAGTTTTTATAGGCAAACGTGTTTTCTCTTTGTATGTAGTATAGATGTAAATTTAAGCACTTGCAAAATAAGCATCTTAACGAGTGCTTAAGCATTTTTGGTCTATTTCAGCACAAATACGCAACTAAGCACTTTGTGTACGTAGTTCCAAACACTCAAAAGTTTATCGCATTCATAAAAAGCAATAAGCTAGTAGGCACTTGAAACTGCTTATTTTACTTACAAAGATTCAGTTCTAAAACACCCTTGGTACCTGGGATTGCACAGGTTTATGTTTAGTGATAAGGCTGATGGGAGTGGCAGTGAGCCCCTTCCGAGACATGCCTTCCTCACGGGCCAAGCCCAAAAACTCTATCAAAGCCCACGAGTGAGATGAAGGAATAAATGAAACCAATGGTCACCTGCTCACCTAACGTGAGCATTAAAAAGAAGTGTACTTTTTTTCTTTTTTAATGTTTTTTATTTGTTATGTGAGTGTGTGGAGTAGTTAGTGGGGTATTTTTTGTATAAAATATGTATTTTAATAAAGGTGATGTACGGTGACCAAAACACTTGAATGGTGAGGTGTGGTGAGAGGAGAGAGAAAACTGATGTGGCATGATGAGAAATGGTGATCATTACTTCTAGCCTAAGAGAAAAGAAATTTGTGTCAGTTTTGGTTGAATGATGGCTTAGGAGGGACATGGAAGATACCCCTAAGTTGTTTAATCAAGTGTGATAGCTTGTATAAATGTGTGGGGTACTGATATGTGGTGGTATATAAGTCAACAGATTTGTGTTATGGGCTAGTCTTAGTTTGTATTAGCTTGTTTAGTCTTTGTCATGTATGGTGTCTGTCATTTCAATCCATCTTGAATTCTTGATGGAAATCCTTTTCAGTTTTGTTCTTTTTTGTTTAAGGTCTTGGTGTCTTAACAAATCAGGAAGAAATTAAGACTTAGTAGACGATCTTCTCTTGTAAATTGGATTGTGGGGGGCAAATTATTTTTTTGACAATATCAACAAAATGCGGCGAAAAAAACTAGGATAAAAACGAGTATCGGAATGAAAATTCCGGTATTGTTACTTAGAAATGAAGGATTTATAAGTTTTTAGAGTGTTAAATGTTGGACTTTAGTGTGCGAGTGAGGGGCAATTTGAGTTTTTAGTGGGGGGGATTTTAAAAAAAGGCTCAAAATTGAAGAAAAAATACACTATAATCTCATCTTTTTGGTCTAGTTTGTATTAGCTTGTTTAGTCTTTGTCATGTATGGTGTCTGTCATTTCAATCCATCTTGAATTCTTGATGGAAATCCTTTTCAGTTCTGTCATCTTACGAAGAGGAACTCAACATTTTATCCCTCCCCTTCCCTACTCATGACACTTGCACTATGTTCTCGAGTTACTTTTTTAAAGAAAGGGAGAGGACGGGACAAGAAGGTGCAGAAGGGGAGGAGATTATGGTGAAAGTTGTTATTTTGTTTGGTGTTTTCCAGTTAGGAAAAATGGTAAAGAAAGAACAAATAATAATACTTAAATCAACAAATTTGATACAATATGGTTGATACAATACAACATATCATCATCAAATTAATATACAAGCTAATAAGACCAACAAAAAAAACCATCACCGACGTCGAGCCCTCGACAACACGTTCGCCTCTATCTTCTCTGCTCACCATATTTTCTAATTTATGAATATTTTTCTTATAATGTCTAACCCTCATCCTTTGTTCATCTTCTGTAAGCATGAAGTTACATGCCACAATATTATGGTCGTAATATTTAAGCAAATTATTATAAAATTCTTCATATCTACATCGCATTTTCTTGTCCTGCTTGTTCTTCGCAATCTTGAACCCTAAACATGCTTTCTACCATGAATGGTGAGGTGGCCAAATAGAAAACTCACGGGTTCTTAATGAGTTCAACAAAAGTGTTAGTTTATCTTTTGTAAGCTTGCCACAAATATTATGGTCGTAATATTTAAGCAAATTTATCATTTGAATTATCAGATATTCTTCATATCTACATCGTACATATCATGATCGGGGTTTTCTTCTCCTTCTTGATCTTCGCAATCTTAAACCCTCTACCATGAATCGTGAGATGGCAAAATAGAAAACTCCCAGATTCTTTATGAGTTCAACAAAAGTGCTCCACGCTGTTGGTTCAACGCAAGTTCTTGTTTCTAGCCCACAGACACCAGAAGTCATGGACGGGGAAATTGTTTGAGGCAACCCTAGTCGAGTTGGAGTCGGTTATCCTCATTTACTTAGCAAACAAAGCTTTTGCATTATTAACAAAACACATTCACCCCTAACTTGCTATGCAATACCAAGATAAACATTACAGGTTAAAATACTTCCAAGTTTTTACATTGCATATACACGATACATGTACACATTCACGATGTTTCACTCCTTGACTTTTATCATGCCTACTGCAAAAATCTGCTGAATTCCTTCTAGTTCAATTTGATCAACATGAACGATGTCTAGCTTATCACCAAATCGGTGTATTATCAATTATGTATCACAAACGCTGTCACCAAAGATCATTTGAGTCTGCTATTCACAATCAACATATTTTAGAATTTACTTTTCCATTTTGCTACGGTTCATCAACCACAACTTACTCAACATCGTCTTTTGGGGCTTAGTAGGAATGAAGCAACTTTGTTTAACCTTCAAAGAATTATCATCAGAATCATCATCTGCAGCTACTTTCATCCTTGGCTTAGAAACACTTGGATTTCTCGACTGTTGTCGTGTGCTTGTGTTAGTGCTTAGTGAATCAGGTGGGAATAATGCTTCAATGTGGCCGGGCACCTCCGTTACGTGACCATCAGTCATTGCAGCTCTTGTTTGTTCAAAGAAGAGAGCTTGTAATAGCACCCGTAATGGTAGAAACTCATTTTGGGCCGCGTGCATGCTTGCTTCTTGTGAGAGTTTTTTGAAGTCAAGTATTCGACAAAGGTTCTTCCTTTCGCTCTTGTTTAAGTCTGGGTGTGACTGGTTGACCAAAAAGTCAAACTTTATATATCAAAAGCAGAATAATCATAAAATAGATGTATAAGTATCAAAAGGTTTCGAGTCGCGTCTTAGTTTATTATAATTATCAAAAATGACAATTTCTACCCGCTATATTATATCTCTAACGGGTCAAACGGGTAAAAAGGCACCATGTCAAAGTGTCAAACAGGTTGAAAATCAGCCACAATAGATCTTTTGGTGCATCAGCATTCTTAAATCATTTTATTTAAAAGGAAGATTATATTTCAAATTTTATGAGTAAGTTTGTTGATTGACACACTTAACAAATAGGTGACTATTTAATTTGGACAAAAAGTGTTTCAGGTTAACATGTCTTGCTTTGAACCATGCCCAGAAATTACCCTTCTTTAAACGGGTCATTTTTTGACCCGTAACCTAACCCACTTATTTTGCAAGCTCTACTAGTTACTAGTATTCTAGTCAGTCATGCTGTCCGTAAAAAGTTAATGTTCAAGATATGTGGAATACAAATCAAGTCGAAAAAATTACAGCATGATTTAGAAATTCCATTACCTTGAGATATATGTCTATGGCGTGGTAAAGATCATCATGACTGACCCGTGCATGTCCTGGAACAGCTTCAGCTAAAGCAATAAACTTTGACAATGGTACATTTACATCTCTAGCAATCTCTTGCAAATAACCATCTACAAGCTTCGTGACTTTCAGCATAGAACTATTCAACACTAAAGAAGAGCTGCAGTTCTCACAACCATCATTTTCAGCTAATTGCAATGTTTTTCGAGGAATAGTCTGTTGATGTTGACTTTGTAACAAAAACTGCTCCAATATACTCAGAAATATGTCGAGATTGTATACTGTATCACATTCATTTGACATAGACGGAATCATCAAGTCACAAACTTTGGCTTCATCTAATTGCATCGCGACCCTTCTTGTTAACTCCAATCTTGTAGAATCCGAAGCTCCAAAGATGTTGGCCATTTTTAATAACTTTAACAAAAAGGTGCAAGACACCGCATTTCTTTCAATTGGTAGTAGGGTTATTATTGTTTCCAAGATCAATCTACTATTTGCACTCGAATGTTCCATTTCACCATTCAAACCCGACCCATTTTCAATATTTCTTGAAAATTTAGGGAGCCATTTGGTCATGTAAATTTCTAAAGAATCACCAATAAGATTCGGTGGAACTTTTCTACACGATTTAAGGGCAGCCATTGTTCTCCAATAAAGATCAATTCGTAACTCCGAAAGATCATCACCCCACCACTTCTTCATTGTATAAACTTCTTCTATATCCCCCGTTCGATCCGGATGATTATGTGATAAGGTCACCTTCAAAGGGTCAGAAGCAACTTTTGACACCAACGATTCAATACACCGGCTAGTAATCCCTAGTTCCTCTGACCATAACCTGAATGGCTTTGTCGTTTGCAGTGTCACAATGCAATCTTTAAAGCCATTGAGAATGTAGGAATTAAAGAATACTTCAAGTTTGTGAGCTAAGTTCCCTTTTTCAACATCTTCCGTCATTTCAAGGTAATTCGCTGCACATCTAGCAGATACTATATTATAGGCACTTACAGTAATCGTAATTTCGTAACAGAACTTTGCACATAGCTCGAAAGCCTCACTACCTCCCGGAAAATCAGGAAGTTGGATTATTTGAGATGTTTCATGGCTCTTAGAACAAAGTCTTTGCAACTTCAAACACTTAGACAAAAGTGGAAACTGAATGTTGAAAAAAAAAGAGTATCAAGAATCGCGTAATTCGCCTAAAGTAACAAACTATTTCATCAAATACAAAAACCCTTTTGTGTAATCAAGCTAAAATTGAACAAAAGTTACAAATTTAGTAAACTTGGTGGAGAAAAAAATAGCATTACCTTGTGAAGCAAGTATCTTGTTTCATTCACTTGAATTACGAAATCGCTACGAATCTCTGATTTAATAGACCTGAAATAAAACCATGTTATCAAGTTATCAATTCACTATCTCAATGGTTAAGACATATTTGAACCATCAGTTTTGCTTACCTTGCATCATTTGAGGTATAGAATGTATCAGGCTTAGAACCAAGTTTCATAAACTTCATATTAATCTCACCTTCTGAATACAATTTTCATAACTTTAAGCACAAATTTGAGTTAAAATAGGGCTTTATTTCCACATAAACCTGGTCATGTGAACAATATAACAGAGGAGAGTTAGAAAGACAATTAAAAAAAATTCCAAATTTGCAAGATTCTTGAAATCAAAATAATCCTTGAAAAGGAAAACATCCACCTAATTAAAACAATCCCATTATAGTTTCTATCAGTTCCCAATGACCCAAATATATTTTACATGAAATAAATGCCATACAATAACTTCAAAAATAGAAACTTGCATGCTTTTTTTTGTGAAAAAAGTTGATGAAACATGAATTTTATAAAGAAGTTTGGAAAACCATGTAAAAGTAAGCTTTTTATTCACAAAAAACTTGATCTTTTTGTCAACCCCAAGGATCATGCAAAAATCTTGATCTTTTTGTCTAAAAATGCTAAACTTTTATCTTTATAATAAAAGGAAATATTTGATGGAATATGTGAATTGGTGGTATGTGGATAGTAACATAAAGATCAAGATTTCAATCCTTTAGATAATATTGGCCAAAATTTTTATTTTTTTCACACATATTCAAAATTTAGTTACCTGTAAAACCCTGAGTTGCGGAATAAGGAAAATTGACAAATTTATAATTATTTGTTGGGTTAATTGCATAAAAATGTACTATACTTGTCATTTTTTGTCATTCTATGTTGACAAAAAAAAATTTTTGTCATTGTGTCGTTCAACTTTTAAATTCGTGCCATTGTGTGTATTTTGTGACGATTTTACCCTCACTTTTTTTAAATTTTGAAGGGTAAAATGGTCATTTTACATGCAGAAATAGTCGCAGAATACACACAATAGCACGAATTCAAAAGTTGAGCGACACAATGACAAAAAAAATAGTTGTCTACATACAATGACAAAAAGTGACAAGTATAATACATTTTTAGACAATTAACCCTTATTTCTTTGGTAAATGAAAAGATCTTTGACTGATGGAATATGGAAAATTGCCAAGTTGGTGTATTTGGGTAGAGATATAAAGATAAAAATTTCATTTATTTACCCATTATTAATGTTGTAGAAAATTTATGTGATCAAAGTGACCAATTTATGTTGGCCACAATTGTAACCTCCTCTAGGATGGTCCTAGAAATGTGGATTGCACGTTACAGGTACAGGTAATGTGAATTGGTTCACACAAATGTCTCAAATTCAATATATGGATCAAAATATTTTGTTTTGATTCGATAGCTGATAGCTCGTTTAGAAGTGCCACCCTCAACTTTAAGGAACACGCACAAGGTGTCAACAGAGTTATAGGGTCGTCTTATAGCAAAAAGTGCTGACACTTCAGCACTTTTCCCTATAACTCCGAACTTATAACCTAACCCAAAACCACTATCCCTTCATCAATCAAGTTATTGTACACTCACTTGCTCACATCTAACCCAATAAAACACAAATACAACACACACGCACAAAAATGCCCTATAACTCGGCTCTTATATTTTGCGCAAGACTCTGTAACTCAAGGAGGGTGTGGAGTGAAGCCATAAGGCTCGCGTTATAAGGCATCAGCCAACCCTATAACGTTGCGTACCAAGCTTTCTAAGAAGCTAGATGCCTTGTTTCCATACTTGCACAGTTGCACCACTTTCTTGTGTTGATGGCAATGTGGTCAAATATGAGTTGGTAATAAGAAACATGTAAAATTAGGTCATTTCATTCATGTGGATGTAGACTTGACATTTCTTTTTTCAAAGTTGGCATAATTTTTTATTTGATTTGGTCCTCTTAAATTGCATTATTTCTTGGTGTTTGTCAATTTCATTCATTTTGGTTCCTTTCACACGTAACATAAACATCTTAGTCGGTTTATCATAGAAATGACATATTCATGTCGAGAGATAAGAAAAGCATCTTTGGATGCTTTTTGTGTAGACATACAGTTATGTTACTTCTTCTAGTGTTATCTTAAATCTCATACGCAGAATAAATTCTCAGGAACGAACATGCAAAACTCTTTTCTTATGCAATAAGTAAGCTTCATATATTATTGTTACATCGGGGTATAACTAAATTAACTGTTTTACTAAATACCAAAAGACTTGTGTTTTAATGGTATCTCATGTTGTGTGAGATTCTCTCCAACCAAAAGATTGTGGATTGATGTCTTGCATAGGACATGTGATATAGTTAAGAATTGTAATCCTAATAAAAATAATGATACAATCAAGTCTTTTAATAGTTACATTTCAATTTTCAAAAAGTGTTACGTTGGGTATGACCATATGACTAAATCAATGTTACATCATGAAAGCATTTTTATATACTCAACAATAGTACCAAGAGTTCGTCAAAAGTTTGTGAAAACTCAAATACGGAGTAGGACGTACCTTTTATTTGACATCACTAAGCGATGTCGTTAAGTACTGTTGACACCGAAAGTGACTAGGTTGTGTAGTGCTGTATCACATCATCTTTCACTCTTACCACCAAAACCTACAACACGAACGTGACTCGTTTAAACACAAGTATACCCCGTAACACGCTCATAATTAAACACACACAAAATCAGCAAAATTATGTTCGGTGAAGCCAACTACCGAACCACCAATGAAGGAAAAGTGGTTTAATGGCGGTTAACGCGTGGTTATGAAGGTTGACACATGGTTAGATGCATGCCTTATTGGGGGCCAGGTCTAATTAGATGGTTTTGGAGAGGTAGCAAGTCGCATTGGTATAGGTTCAACCACTTTTGGTGGCTAGCTAGGACCAACTATACCCGTTGTGTGGTCCAAACCCACACGACTTTGGGCTATGCTTAAATTGGCTTCCATTTACGTTATGTATCTAACGAATGACCCACTCTTGTCTGCCTATCAGGATGCACCAAGAAATCATGGGACCTAGGTGATGTTTTTTTCAAAAGTCAATAAAAGAGAGCTTCTTTCTATTGTATGTATCTTGTAATCATTTTATCTCTCCGTAATAATAGGAGTATTGATAAATAGAAGGGTAAAAGGGTCAGAAAATGCACGCGATATAGGAAATTAAGAGAGTGATGGATACAATAGTAAAAAATAAAAATGATACACAACGCAAAAAATAGCAATTTAGTTATATTTTCGTGTTATTTACCTTTTTTATAACTACTTTTCTAAACATGTGCTCAAATAATACTATAAGTACAATTAATTAGAAAATATTGTATGTTAGATGTCTAAAAAAGACTAGAGTCGCGGAAAGGAAAACAAGTTTTTCTTGATAGCGCAGAAAGGAAGACAATCAGACGACAAAACAGCGTCAACATAAAGTGTTGAAGACTAGGAGGTTTTTCTTGCATATTTCATCGTAAAAACTCTTATGATAATAACGAGCTAAGATGTAATATTAGGGGAAAAAAGCTCTAAATAAACCACTTATAATGAAAAGTGAAAACTGTTGTCTTAGATTTGAGATCAATATAGATCCAAAATTTAGCATAGACCCAATTAATCAATTATAGTTACTCATTTTTTCATCAAAATAATAAAAACCCACTTTCCATCTCTTTTTTAAAATTAAAATATCTTGCAAACGGTAAATCGTCAAACGACAAAAATTACACCATCGCAACAAGTATTTTTTTATCTTTAAGTAGACATCTACTTCGATACACTTTTGAAGAACTTTTTTTTGAATTTTTTTGCAGTCTCGTCTGAAAAAATCACATGTGATTTGTATCACAATCATATGTGATTTCATAAAATCACATGTGATTTGTGATACAAATCACATGTGGTGATTTTTTTCACACGTAACTAAAAAAAATCGATTTTTTTTTGTCGAAAGTATATAGAAGTGCCCCTCTATAGATGATTTAATTCTCGTCGCGATGGTATGTTTTGTTTTGCGTAACGATTAACGGTTTGTGAGATATTTAATTTTTTAAAAAGAGGTGAAAAATAAGTTTTTATTATTTTGATGAAAAAATAAGTGGCTAAGATTGGTTCATTGAGTCTATGCTAAATTTTGGGTATATGTTGAACTTTTCTCGTTGGTCTTATATTGATTTGTTGGTGTAATGATTTATAAATCACCTTATTCTACGTACACGTATACGTACTTTTTTCCGAGACCTTTAGGCTCTGTTTGGTTAATGGGTTTTGGGTTTGAACTTTGGGTTGATGGTGAAATTTTCAAACATGGGCCCTAAAACAAGGGTTGAGTCTCAAATTTAATCTTTCTACAATTTCTAGCAATCTCTTTAACTTTTGATAATTATATCTTACATTTGATTTTTGTAAAATGAAGTATGACTTCTCAGCCACTCATATACTATTTTAATATTCAAATGTTATTTTTATATCTCTTTTAAGTCACGTGATTTTTATTAAATGTCTTTTCATTTAATTTTTTAATTATTTTCTTAATTGTTTATAATTGTTATCATATATTTCTCTCTCTTATATCAAATCAAAATTTAAATCCTAATCCATATCAAAATTCAAATTCAAATCCTAAACCTAAAACCCGTCTAGAAACCAATAAGTCTTTATAAAATCTGAACCCATTTACATGATCCTATGGCCGGTTGGCCGCTTGTAATCACATACGGATTAAAGACAGCCGGACAAAAAAAATGCTTAAAATATAAAGGTTGTTTCTAAAAGATTTTTGTGTCATCAAATTTTAGATAGATACGACTGGATTGACACCCTAAAATGAGTCGTTTCAAACATTTGCCATAAAAATCTTCAACGATGAATAGACGATGATTTGTTTTGGGGCAATGGCTTATAGAAGGGTTCAAATACTTCGGACAAAAAGGTGTAAGAATAAAAGTAAAAACGTTACTATAATCCATGAAATAGGTATATAATGTAACCTTTGTGTTGAAATATATAGTTTCTATGCCTGGTAAAATTGTTGAGGGGCTAATTGTGTCATTGTTGAAAGTTGTTTTGTAGCTATTGTTCTTTTAGCAAGAAATAGAAGCTGTGTGATTCTTGGAGGGCCAATTTTGCCAAATGTTAGAAGTCTGAAGTCAAGCTCTATATAAGCTGGATTGACCAGCTTATTATCACAATTCTGATATATATATATATATATATATATATATATATATAACAGGATACAACAATGTCACCTCATGCAACATAAATGCCACATAATCATCAAAGAATGCCACCTCACCTACAATTTAATCCATGTCATCACCTTTTAAAGACACCTAAGCATTTTTTAATCCACATAGGTAGCCAAGAAAGCCACCTAAGCATTTTTATGTGTCCACGTGTGCATTAATTTGCCAAGTATGCATGAGTGGAAATCCTGGAAATAAATTGATGCTAAAAAGGCTTTGACAAGATTTGAACCTTGGTCTATGCAACCACAACATATGCATCTACCACTAGACCACAATGGTTTTTGTGATAGAAAAAGCAAACCAAATATGTAATACTTTAAACACAATAAATACGTCACTATGCAATGAAACGCATAACAGTTTCCGGGAAAAAGGAAAGATATCAATCTACAATTATTGACCCTATAAAACATTCAATGAAACGCATCTCATTTGCTAAAATAACTACTTGGAAAGAGTCAATCAGGAAATTAAAGTGGATATCATACCAATTTAAATTCACATAACGCATCAAATCAACACAATAAACAATCGTATACCAGATGTCCAAACCCCTAAATCTAACCCTAATACTCTTCAAAATTGTTTGATCGGATTATCAGCAGCTGTTGATTCCGATTGGAGTTTTCAATCTAACATGTATGTTATTACAATTTGTCAGCCTTTCTCTCAATCTAACAGTCACCCCGGAACTCCCCTCAGTCCGCTCTGTTTATTATGTGTCTCTTAGGAGCCTTGCAGCCAGATGAGGCAGTTTGAAAATATGGTACTACCATCGCACCAGGACTGTATGCACATGTTCATCAACATTTCTTTGTTGCTCGAATGGACATGGTGGTTGATTGTAAGCCTGGAGAAGTCCAAAATCTGTTTAATAATAGTTGTTGAAGTGGTCTTAGTATTAGGATAAAACACTAATGAGTTTACATATATATTACAACGCTCTCTTGTGTTGTTCTTCCTTCACACCCGTGAAAAATTTAAAGAGCAAAAACATTCTTCACAAGTGAAAATATTGTGAGATATTTTTCTACACGCTGTGAAAATAGTTAGACGAAAGCATCTTCCACAAGTGAAAAAGTATAGAAGCATTTCTTCTCTCAACGCACCACCTGAAATCAGTTTAGTCGTGGTGAATAATGTGAGGACCCTATAAATTATTAGATGAGCACGCGCGTATAAAGTACAGTAAGATAATCTATGAGAGTCATTAAGGCGAGTATGACATTTTTGACATAATAATATCAAGTCTGATACAATAATTAATATCTACCATTAATGAGAAAAAAATTAGGCAGGACACGAAGGTTGGCAATCTTAGCGGAAGCTGACCCGTGTTTCTTGCAAAATTGCAGAAAGTGGATCCTAGTAAAGTTGTGGTGGACAAAGATGACGAGAACGCTTGTGTGGTTTTTGATGTCCCAACTCTGGTGATTTTTGAGAGATGGTGTTGGAGATCAAGTCTAGTGCAGTGCTTAACTGAACAAGTATGAAAGGCTTCTTATAAAGGGTATAATCTTTACTTTGAGCTTTTAAATACAAGTTTCTTGGAATGTTCGCTTTGTCGCATACACCCCTTTGAGTGTTTATTGGCATGACGTAACGTTGTCGTTTACTTGTTTTTATACTTAATATAACAGTTCTTTCATGCCTTTCAATAGCCGTACCTGATGAGACTAGGAAATATTGGCCCCTCGTTACATATATCAAAAGTCCTATCTAATACAGACCACAGTTCAATCTGACAAAAACTTGGCCACATAGGTATAATCTCTTTATCTCATCTACATTTTCACACACCTAGCTATTAATCGTCATGACAACAATTACTAGTCTTGAAAAAACAATAGTTATCATCGGCTCTTTAATTCATCGCAGCTGGGGAACTCTAACTGCGCATTACCTTGTCTTGGATATGTAATCATTCAGCTTGCGCTTCAAACAGAAAATGCGGATAAGATGGATTGTATAGTCGACCTATATATTGTCATTGTAATAATATAAGATTGAGGAAGCGATGAAGCAGATGGCGGGATTGATGATAACGATAAATATGTTATATTGAGGAGATTAGAGCGGGCTACTACAATAGTCGCTTGAGGGAGATTCATAGTGGCGTGCTCCCTCTTAAGCCAAGTCATCCTGTAGAGTTTCTCGTTACCTGTGCTTATTACGAAAACCGTCTCTTGAAGCGTTTAACAATTTTCCGCTGGATGGGTAGCGAGGAAGTGGAGTTTTGTTTGTATTAGGGTGATGTTACGCGATGATGCATACAGTAGGAGAGTGTCGGAGGACTGTGAAGAAAGTGGAAGTAGGAAAAATAGTATGTTTGGGAAGGATTGATGCGGAAGTCAAGACTAATAACGGGATGTTCTGGGAGAGTGAAGTCGCAAATATATGTGATGTGAGTCGTATGAGATTTAAGCATTAGGCCCCGAAGAGTGAGTGGATTCCAAGAGAAGAAAAAGATAAAAAATGTTCGGATTGGCTGGAATTGTCGTTGGAATGAGGAAAAAATTGAAGGAACCAAAAAGAAGGTCTGCAAGGGAACTGCGTGGAAAGGAAGAGTATGTGACTAAAACTTCACTTGATACGACAAAAGGATAAAGAAGAACAAAAAGAAGCTAAGCGGAGAGAATACTGCAGTACCATAAATCGAATATCAAATTAATTCGGTGGCAAAAACAATGATGAGCAATCTGTTAATGTCGATAATAGAAAAAAGAAGAGGAGTAGGAGCACGAGCTAGGGGGCAGAAGAATGTTTTTACATTAACGACCCAGAAGCACATGTACGTTGATTGGTGGCTGAATGGAATCAACAAGCTGGTGACTTGGGCAGGGGCGCGACACAATAGTCATGATTCTGTGAGCGGTGATATACCCTAAAAGTGAGGGTATAAGTAGCACACCAACTATGAGGGTAGCCCAGATTCAATCCGCGCTCTACGTTTTTGTGAGGACAGTCATCGCGTGGAGTGGGGATCTTTCAGAAAAGTGTGATGTTCATAGCTTTTGGGTTCTACTCTTAGTTGTCATTGCTGGACGGTGACCAAACCCTACCAAAGTGGGCTTGGATTCCCCAAAATATCTCTACAAGATTTCCAAACGAGCGACTCTTCTATTGTTGGCCAGTCATCTTACTCTTGCAGGAAAACTTACATTGATTCTTGGTAGAATGCACATCATATCACTCTATATCCAGATCTTGACAAGTAGCGCAACAAGTCTTTTAGTTTGTACTGATTTACAGCAAACACCGTTTCATGCCCGAGCGAAAAAAAAATCTACATAGCGTCACTTCACCTTCAATGAAAAGAAATAGTGGAAATTTTCTATCTGGTGATCACTAGCGCTACCCTTCGCGTTACACGCACTAGAAAGTTTACTCCCATCAACCCCGCAATCGCCCATACCAGATCACCCGTTTCAGGACCCCCGATGTCAGGAAAACGGCCCAGATTAGTTTTACTTAATAGTTTCACGGAAATATCGATCGTATTACTCATTCAACAGTTGTATAACAGCATACACTTAAACTGTATACATAACTTGACATATGAACAGAAAGCCTAAAAGGTGACTCGGGTACCTCAAGGAGTTGATTTTACATTTGTACGTATTGATTTGAACCTAAGACCTCTTAAATCGAGGTCCGTAAAACATTAATTGCTAGCCCAACTCTTTTAGGTTTTGTTGTTACTGTTAACACCAGTGGGATTCAGTACGTTCATATGCCTGTATCATGGTCATCATGTGTTACATGTGTCTAGATCGTGTGGGAGATGAATCGGACGGTAGGCGGAATGTCAGGGGTAATATCAGAGTGTCATTTTGGTAAATATTAACAGCCCGGATACATCATAGGAATGTTCCGCTCAATAACCTATAAATATTTTGTACGCGTGATTTGGCTTTATTTAATTTTGAGTCTCTGCTGTATGACGTTGTGATCTCTTTTTTGAATTGTATATTTTTTTCATAGCCAAAGCAATCAAGGCGTGCAACGGTGGTGGCGTGCATTTCTATTTACGCTAGTAAGATCCTTTATTCCCAATTGTCTGAATTTTCGACTAGTAACTAAACAAGTCTGCACAATTAGTTTACAAAGCGAATTAGTATACTATTGTTTTTAGCAATACCGTTGTTAAATCATCGCTAATGTACTTGCCTAAAAGTAACTGATAAAAAAACATATATGAATTACGAACACTTTGCCTTCCTACCCTTCTTTTTGTATGAATCAACTTCAAAAGTGTCTTTTTTCTTATAGCTTAATAACCTTTTCTTAACCCTTTAATATGTACTACGTTTATCCAAACGTTTGCAATGAATAACAAACTGAGTTTTGTTAATGATACTGACCATTTTAAACTTAGGCGCAACACAATCTCTAAAATCGAACTTCCATTCTATTCAACAAGCGAAACTGCTGCATGTATGAACAGTTCGACGAACCTTTCAACATACCACCACCGAAGATTATATCAAGTAACGAGCAATTATAAAAAAAATAAGACTGTACATCGACATCCAAAAAGTTCTTGGGCAATATTGATATGACTCAGGCAACTTTGGTCACAGGTTGTGCCACTTCACCCTGGTCAAGATTATACTATATATGTGCTACCTTGTGTTTTAATAGATTAATTAAAGTACTATACAAACGTTTTAATCTACAAAGATCCGTTGGTGCTTCGTTTTCAACTAGTTTGCATCAATCTACTCCATATTTGTTTTATGAAGTCGTTATACTGAATAATAATAAGGAATATCACAGCTCATGTAAGGTGTTCTTGCTGCAACCTAATGACTATCAACCACTATCCCTCACAACGTGCTAGCTATGATCGGGTGGCAACAATGACATTCCCTCCCTTGACACCGCCACGTAAGATTACCGATTTCCATCCCCTTATATTATATATGTTTACTCCACTAGATGTAGGACCATATCCATCTTATTCTGAGATTTATTTTTTCTAAATTCCAAGGATTTTTAAGAACACCAAGGTCGAAGGAGCTCTTACAAGCTAAATAGGCCTTGCATGAATAGTACGCAGAGGCAGAGGTACTTGATTCTATTCATCTTGTATGCTTTTACTAAATTGAAATCTCAATAAAAATAGACGAAAGCACTGATTATTCTTTTAAACCACATATGCTCGCCAGCCTACGCCACCACCTACTTCGCAGACCATATACATGGAGTTTGTATCTTCCACATCCTTTGCAAGATGCTTGTATCCACCCTCAAATCGCAAACCTCCCCCACCCCTTCCAATGTATGAAGCTCCTTTTCCATCTAAAAGATCAGCACCTCTCACTATGCAAATTGGTTTCCCAACCACGAACACAAACTGTATGACCACCTCCTCATCTCTTCCCATCCTTCAATCCTATTTTGAACCACAAGCATCTAAACTACACGTTCCTCTCTTTCATCCCCTTTACATCTTGGTTTTGCTCTTCCTTTAGGCGGAGACTCAACGAGCATGAGAGCCAAGAATGTTAGCAAGCTGCAAAAGTCTTCTTATCTTGATCAAAAATAAACAGCAAGGAACTTTTTAAAAGCATTTACGCAGTAAAGTCACCCTCTCTGTCAGTCCCTGTCTCCAAAACAATATCCTATTTTCCATGAAACGGCCAAAATTAGACTCTAGAATTCTAATAACAAAATTGTCAGAGTAAGCCAACAAGCTTCTCCATCCTCTTCTTTTCACTGTCCTTTGCGGCTCAATCATGTATAAAAAACGACATAGCAATCCATAGAACGCATAGCATTTACAAAGGGCTGCTACTACCTCTCATAATAACTTGACAAAACTATTCATACACCAAAACAAACGTGCCCAAATGCTGCTTGCCTAATTTATTTCTCGACCTGTCCTCTTCAGTGGGTGATAAACGTTCTACACTCAACCAACCAACATTTCACAAGCATCGTAGTCTCAGACATCCTATCTTCAGCGAAAATTGCTCTGAGATGAAAACTAGCGGAGTTGATCATACAAATCCCCATTGTACAGCAACAACTTGAACGCTCATTACTACCGTCAGCTGGTATTCAATGCCTTTGAAAAACATTGTAAGTATTTGTATTTCTTTTAACCTGATCGTATTCTGCCCTAAACATCCCAGAGAAAACTTCTTCACACGAAATCTCCAAAGAGTTTTATCTATACGAGCTCGTATGTGAGACCCATGACATACCGCACACCTGATGAAACATAAAAGAAGCTATATCTATTACAAGTTACATAATTTATTCTAAACAGTTATAAAAACTCAGCTCCTGTTGGAGCTCCCATGTTGTGTTGATCGGGAATCGACATGGCGTTCTTTTCGCATCTGCGTGTGAGGAGAAGCTAATTTCAAAGCTTCTCACAATGGTTTTGCCGGAAATAACATCGATCTCTAATAGCACTAATTCATCATCGGCAAGTTGAGTAACCCAGTTTGAAAATCTATTTTTAAACCTATGAGACACAAAACAACAAAAAATAACATAACCTTCAATCAACTTAAATGAGCTCACGATAATCTAGCGGCCTCACGATAATTCTCCCATAATCTATCTTTTACATAATATGAACAAACCACAGGGGATTCACCTAACTCAGATTGAGGAATTGAGGAGTCGCACCCTACTGATCCTCCTATATTTCAGTCTTTTACAACGAACAACCAATCTCACTAAACGTGAGCCAATCACAATTTATCATTTATAATAAAAAATTGATAGCATGCGTAAAATACTAAACATGAAACTCATTTACTAATGAAAACAGAACGTAACAATTACACCGATTGGTCCTCAAATGGTTCGGATTCAACGACCATTAAGTCTCTCCCTTTCCTATTAAGATGTATTATATTCAATAAATAACACAATCGCCTTAATTAGATTGAAATATATTACATGGCTAATAGAAAGTGTTTCTCTACCAAAGTACGCTATAGACCACCGAAATCCCTACTTGAGGGGCACACCGAAATCTGTTATCGCTTTAAATTTCTACACACTTATTTTATACACTAGTATATGAGGTGTACCATTTTATTTTACATCTCATTTGTTCTTCTTTAATTTTAAAAAATAAATTATAAATAGGAATTACATCTCACTCGTTTAGTGGTATTGGTTTTTCGCTTTAGTAAAAGAAACATCGAAAAAATATAGGAGAATCAGATGAGTCGACCCGAAGCATGCTCGAAACACTAGAATATGTGACCCCTACTCGGCAAGGTATCAAAAAGACATTTTCAACTGGTAACTACTCAACATTGCAATAACATTTTACATCAACTTCAAGAATCAGGTAACCTCTGCGAAATCCTAGATCTGTATTGAGTGAACTCACAGTTTAGAGCGGTACTCACTCACAACGGCTTCTAAGAAATCTCATCTTCTGATGCTCCTCACACCATCATGGAGCTCAACAAACATAAGTTTCACTTATAAACTGTAGAATAATTATGTAACATTTAAGTATATAGTCTTCTTAATCACTCCTACAGGTTCCGGTTTCATGTCAAACAGCTACTATAGAAACTCTTGGATAATTGTGTGAAGAGTCATTCTCTGGATGTTACAGTAGAATAAGAGTACAGAGGTTAAAAAAAAACAACTTACAACTGTTTTTCCAAGGCATGAAATCCCGCGACTGACGGTAGTAAATTGGGACTCCAAGCATTGTTTAGCTACATGGGCAATTTGTAATAGAACAACTCTTCTAGTTTTCACTCACTCAACGCCAACTTCATCTCTAAAGATAAGGAGCTAGACTGCAACATTATGAAAGTGTTTGTGACGTGACTTTATTCACCAGAAGTGAAAATTAGGCAAGCAGCATTGAGTGTTTAGGTGGGACATAATTCTTGTCACAGTTATTATGAGAAGATAGCTCCATTCACACAGAGGCATGCTATCACTTATACCATTAGAGCGCAAAGGCAGTTGAACAGAGAGACATGAAACAGCAGAACTATGTAGTTCTCTACAAGATTTATCAGAATTCTTAGAGCATCAACTTTGCGACGAGGAAATAGATATTCTAGAAGACTACAGAGGTGACTTTACTGCTAATTCTAAAATTCCTTGCTTTTATTTTATCACGCAACAGCTTTCTGCCTGCACTTTCTTGCCAAATCCATGTATAGAGATTCACTCCCGAGCTAAAGCGCAGACAGGTCAAAACCAAGGCATAGAGGACGAATGAAGGAGGCGGCGATGTCTAGAGCAGGGTCATTCAACGACACAGACGAAGGTGATGAGGAGGAGGTGTCATACATGTGGTGTGGGAACAAATTCATAGGAGGTGCTGATCTTTTTTAACAGTGAGAATACGTGACTTCAAAGTACATATGCGAAGGTGATACAGGGTTAGGTTGGCGACGGTGAGGGTACAACATACGATGCAAAAAGGGATGTGGCGAAAGATTCACCCAACTGGTGAGGGTACAACATCTTGCAAAGGAGGTGGAGATACAACTCCATGTAATGTCTGCGGAGGTGGGGGTGGGGGAGGAGCATATGGTGGTTTAAAAGCATACACTCAGTCATTATTGATTTCAATTTAGTAACATACAAGATGAAAGAACAAGTACCTGCTCCCTCCTTTTCATGCCAGCCTCTTTAGCTTTGAGCTCCTTCTCCTTGGTTCTAAAATCCTGGAATTAGAAAAAATAAAATCAGAATAAGATGATAGGTCATACAATCTAGTGGATAAACATATAATTAAGGGATGGAAATGGTAATCTTACGTGGGCAGTGTCAAGAGGGATGTCAATTGTTGCACCACGATCATAGCTAGCACGTTGTGAGGGAAGTGGTGATAGTCATAGGTTGCAGCAAGAACACCTCCATGAGCCTGATAATTCCATTATTATCAGTACACTTCTTAAAAATATGTGTAGATTGATGCAAACAGTGAAACAAGCACCAACGATTGTAGATTAAAACCGATAACTTATCTACTAATAAAAACACAAGGAGCACATATATAGTATAATCTTGACCCAAGTGAATGGCAGCCTGACCAAAGTTGCCTGATTCATCATCTTGCCCAATAACTTTTTGGATGTCGATGTACAGTCTGATTTTTTTTAATATTGCTCGTACTTGATATAATCTAGGTGGTGGTTGAATCGTTTCCATCGATTCACTACAGGCACAAGTTTGCTTGTAGAGTAGAATGAAATCATTTCCGAATTTGTTTTTAAGTTAAATGTCAGTATCATTCACAAAACTAGTATTCATTTGCAAACAGTTGGGTAAAGTAGTGTGTACATCACAGAAAAAAAAATAAAAAAAGGTTTAAAAAATGGTATAAAGCTATAAGAAAAACACTTGCAAGTTATTCAATACAAAAAAATGAATAGGCAGTGTGAATGCAATATGTTTTTTTATCAGTTACTTACTTTTAGGGCAAACATACAAAATTAACAACAGTATACATTGGGAGTCAATAATTGAAGAGTCAACACTTAAGATTTGGGGTCTTATTACATTTTGGGGACAATTGTTATAAACCGAAATCTTTATCTATTTTGTTGAACCATTTGAAGCCATGAGCTTATGTAACAAACAAGTATTTTGTTAATCCAATGTATCTTTTTCAAACGACACGTTTAGTAGTCGTTCTCTAATCTTGTGCTATTGACCCAATAATGTAACGCCTTCGGATATTCAACATTCCGCTGCATACTCAGATTTGAGGGTGTTACAAAAAACAACTCAATACCCTACATTCCTCCCCTATCATCACACACCACACACATACACATGATACCATGATACATGCATATGAAACGTCACCGAAACTTTTACAAAACCAAATCCACTGGTGCTAACAGTAACAACAAAACCTAAAAGAGTTGGGCTAGCAATTAATGTTTTACGGACCTCGATTTAAGAGGTCTTAGGTTCAAATCAATACGTACAAATGTAAAATCAACTCCTTAGGTACCATCACTTTAGGCCTTCTAGTCAACAAGTATGGTATACAGATATAGTGTATCTGTATACAACTGTTAATGAAAATTGATATTTCGAAACTATTAAGAAACTAACTGCGCTTTCCTATGGGACCTGAAACGAGATGGGGGCGAAGGGGAATACTCCACTCGTAACGGAGGTAGCTCTAGATCACCAGATAGCATTGCCACTATTTCTTTCATTGAAGGCTGAAGTGCAGGATTTTTTTGCAGGCATAAAAGTGCTACTGTAATACAAACTAAAACTTGTTCCTTGTCAAGATCCTGAATAGAGTGATGAGTGATCTACAAGATCAATAAGTTTTCCTGCACGAGTAAGATGACGGGCCAACAATAGAAGATTCGCTCGTTGGAATTCTGACATTGGGGACCCACCAACTTGGAGTGGTCGCCGTCCAGCAATGACAACTAAGAGTAGAACCCAAAAGCTATAAACATCACACTTTTCTGAAAGATCCCCACCACATGAATACTCACGAACAACGTAACAAACAGCTCCCCTCATAGTTGGTGTGCTACTTATACCCCCACTTTTGGGTATATCACCGCTCACAGAATCATGACTATTGTGTCGCGCCTGCCAAAGCTCACCACTAAATCCATTCAGCCACCAATCAACGCTACATCTTCTGCCGTTCAAAAAAACATCTTCTGCCCCTGCTCGTGCTCCTACTCCTCTTCTTCTTTCTATTATCGACATACATCTCATCATCTTTTTGCCACCAATTATTATTATTAAGATTATGAGTAATTGATTCTCTCCCTTGCTTCTTTTTATTCTTCTTTCTCTTTCTCACAAGTTCATCACAACACTCTTCCTTCTACCATTCCCTAGCAGGCCTTCTTTTTGGTTCCTTCACATTCTTTTCCTCATCCAACAACATCCACCAATCCAACCATTTGATTCATGGACCGCACTAGACGAGGCATCAGCCGGAATCCACTCACTCTTGGGCCTCTGCTTAATCTCATACACTCCATCACATAATCCTTCACTCTCCCAGAACATCCCGTTGTCTTGCTTCCGCCATCAATCCTTCCCAAACATACTATTTTTCCTCCTTCCACCTTTCTTCACACTCCCACTCTTCACGCTCATCGCGTCAACATTCCCCTCATACAGACAAACTCACTTCCCTCGCTCCCATCCGCGGAAACTGCGTAAACGCTTCAGGAGACGTTTTCGTAATAAGCACAGTAACGAAACTCTCAGGAGACCGGTCAGAGACACCACTAAACTCCTCACGCACTATTGTAGTAGCCAAGCTCAATCTCCTCAAAAAATAGATTTATTATCATCAACCACCATCTTCTTCCCTTCCTCAATCTTACTATAATTTCAATGAAATATATCTGTAACATACAATCCATCTTTCCATTTGTTGAAGCAACTGAATGGTACATATCCAAGATCAAGTCATTGGCTTTGTTCCCATAGCATGAATTAAAACCTAATGAAACTATTGTTATTAGCTAGTAAGTTGTTACATATAATAGCTAGAAGTAAACATTAGAGGATAAAAGATATACCTAGAGGCCAAGTTTGTCAGATTGAGTGGTCATATTAGATAGACTTTCGATATATGTAACGAGGCCAATATTCCAAGGCTCATCAGCGTACGGCTATTGAAAAAACATGAAAGAACTGTTATTTTAAGTATATAACCAAGTAAACGACAACATAAGTCCTGCCAATAAACACTCAAGTAAGCGACAAAATGAACATCCAAGTATTTACACAGCTCTAAGTAAAGATTATACCCTTTATAGAAGCCTTTCATATGTTCATTAAGCACTCCACTAAACTTGATCTCCAACACACCATCTCCAACACCAAGTGCCACATCAAAAACCAACACAAGCGTCTCGTCATCTTTGTCCACCACAACTTCGCTAGGATCCACTTTCTGCAATTTTCAAAAACACCTTCCCAAATTGCCAACCTTTTGTCGCCTATTTTCATTAATGGATAGATATATTATTTATCAGATATGTTATTTATCAAAATTCACCTCGACTGACTCCTAGATATCTTACTGCACTATTCACCCATCCATCAAATTATACGTACACTCACCTTATATCACCACCTTTCTAAACTTTTCACGGGTAAAGAAAAATATCTCCTATATTTTCACATGTGAAGATGCTTTCGCTAAACTTTTTCACAGGTGAAGAAAAATATCTCCTATATTTTCACATGTGAAGATGCTTTTGCTAAACTTTTTCACGGGTGAAGAAAAATATATCTTATATTTTCACATGCGAAGATGCTTTTACTAAACTTTTCATGCACGAAGACACTCTTAATAAACTTAATCTCCGCTATATTCTACTTTACGCAAAACTAATTAGTCGCTTATAACAATCAAGACGTATTCGTAATCTATACTTTCACATGTGATATATTTACAATTTGAACGATGATAATAACTTCAAATGCATAATAATTTACAATCTACAATTAAATTATATAAAAAAATAAAAAAAATAACAGTTACCTGTGTAATTTGACTTGAAAAGCTCATCTTCTTCATTAATTGGGGGGTTTTCTTTTTTGGTGATGGTGGTTAACGGTGGTGATGCTGGTGATGGTTGTTAACGGTGCTGATGGTGGTTAACGGTGGTGATGATGGTCACAGTGGTGATGGTTGTTAACTGTGCTGATGGTGGTTAACGGTGGTGATGATGGTCACGGTGGTGATGGTGGTGATGGTTGTTAACTGTGCTGATGGTGGTTAACGGTGGTGATGATGGTCACGGTGGTGATGGTTGTTATCAGTGCGTGCTGATGGTGGTTAACGGTGGTGATGGTGGTCACGGTGGTGATGGTTGTTAACGATGCTGATGGTGGTTAACCGTGGTGATGGAGCACAGGTAATGAAGAAGTTTAGATCTGTGTGTTTGTATGTGAACTAAAGTACTGTGTGTTTGTGATTAACAAAATGATAAAGTTTAGATCGACCCCTTTCACTTTGGATGAAAAATTACGAAAAAACCCTTATGGTTTTGTTTAGTGTAAAATTAATGCAAATTCTAATCTAATATTAGCCATTAGATCTTAAAAAAGAAAGGTTAATGGAGGGCTAAGATCCTTCTCACAAAAATTAGCCTTCTCAAATGAACGCTTGTCGATAGATATATATAGATATAGATAGATATAAATAGATAAAACCAAAGATAAGTAAAAAACATAAACCGAAAACAAACAAACTCGTAAACACGCAGATAAACCAGTAGCTAAAGGAATTTTATTTTGTTTACAAAAAATACAAGGACCAAAACGATAACTTTGATATATAAAAACACCTTTACCATCAAAATCCCCCAAATTCAAAACAATGACAACTTTACCCCTCATTGGTACGTGAATTTTTTTTTGTTCTATTTAATGTAACGAACTTTTAAGTTTTGTGTTAATTTGCACCATCAAACTTGTTTTACCAGAATCAGCTATATTTTTGTTTCACTTAACGACCGTTTGCAACGTTAGGCTTTTTAGCCAACAAATGTTTTCAACGTTAGTCCTTTATACTAACGATTGTTTATTTTTTTTTTCTAATTATTTTTAAATTTATACACGTTTTTATACAAATATTTTTATACAAGCATTTTTATACACGTTTTTATACACATATTTTTAAACACATATTTTTATACACATGTTTTTATACACATTTTTATACACGTTTTTATACACATTTTTATACACGTTTTTATACACACAATTTTATACACATTTTATACATACATTTTTATACACGCATTTTTATACACATATTTTTATACACGTTTATATGCACATTTTATACATATTTTTATATACATGTTTTTATACACATTTTTATACACACGTTTTATACACATGTTTTTATACACACGTTTTTATACACACATTTTTATAGACGTTTTTGTACACATATTTTTATACATACTTTTATAAACATATTTTTATACACATTTTTACACACGTTTTTATAAACACATTTTTATACACACATTTTTATATACACGTTTTTATACACACATTTTATATCTGTAAAATGTGTGCATAAAATCGTGTACACAAATGTGTATAAAAACGTAAGTATAAAAACGTGTGTATAAAATAGTTCACGTACCAAAACGGAACATTAGAAAAAAGTTCACGTACCAAAACGAAACATTAGAAAAAGTATTAAACATGCCACATAGGTTTTTTTTCGGTTTTATAAATTTTTTTCCTGTTGCCAGTCAAGGTTGGTGCAAATTAACACAAAACTTAAAAGTTCGTTACATTAAGTGGAAAAAAAAGTTCACGTACCAAAACGGAACATTTAAAAAAGTACGTTGTTATTGTACGGCTAAAACCCTTTATTCATTAGTTGACATCATCTCCATTCGCCATTCCCTCTTACTAATCACCACCCATAACCTATACTCAATGTTATAAATAGCGTGAGGCGTGGCGTGACGGCATAATCAAGCCTCACGCCTTTACGAGCCATGGCGAGTCATAGCGTTTTTAAGGCGTGACTTAAAGCGACACAAAATATGAAAATATTTATAAATTTATATATATTTATATCATATTACAAATATATTCAGTTTATAAAAATTGTCATACATAAGGAATAAAGTCAATAAACTATATTCGCATGTAATCTTTTTCATTTCTATATAAAAATACTATTTTTATCGAAATTAAATTCAAAAAATCCTCCACGCATCACGTTTTATCGCGCCTTGCCACGTTTTTTCACTCCTCGTCTCACGTCAAGCCTTAAACCCAAGCCTTGGTCTATTGCGTGGCTTGGAAGTCATGCCTCACGCCTTTGCGAGGCCTTAACGGCGTCATGACGCGCCTTTTAGAACCATGCCTTTACTCACCATTTACAGATATACTGTTGGATATTAGAAAAAGACTCGGTCACCCCGTGTATTTTACTGTTTTATATAGCTCGTAGTTTAATAGTGGCGCAAGTTTCGAGATTTGAATCGTCCGTTAAGTCATTCAAACGAGTCCCGAACTGATATTTATAAAAAACTATATTAAATATTTACCAAATGAACCCTAAACTAATGAGACTTGCCACTTTAAATTTTAGTATAAATATAAATGTTTTATATTTATTTCATTATATCAAAAATATAAACACACTCTTATACAAACTCTCTCTTCTCCCTCCCATGTCATCAGGCGCTCCGAACGACACGGTCACCATCTTCTGGCAGCCAGATAATAACTTTCGGCGAGTTCTCGAAACACCAAAATCCTCCCCATTCAACGGATCTCTCGATCCCTTCATCCCACTCTCCTCCTGCGCCTTTCCCCCCCCTCGCCTGTCTCAGCCGCCGCTTGCACCCTCATCATAACATCATCATCTTATCTCCACACCACCATAAAAAACTCGTCCCATCAACCCCCACTGCCACTTATCGCCAACGCGCCACACACCGTTGTAAAACCACCACTAAGGGTGTGGCGTTGGTATAGCAGCCACGGACATGGGTTAGTATCTCATTTATGTGGCTAAACCCCAAGGGTGCGTTCGGGTTGGTTTTCATAGCACCAAGGGTGCGAGTGGTTATTGCACCAGCAGGGGTGCGTGTGGTTCAACGACAAAGGGTGCGTTCGAATGGTTTGCACTAGTAAGTAGGGTGCGTTTCCCGGTATTGGGTCAGCGTATTAGGGTGTGCGATTGTTGTTTCATGACAGCCAAGGGCGATCTTGCGTTTGGGGTTGTTTTATTCGACATAGGGTGCGTTTGGTTGATTGGAGTACCAGTATGGGTGAGCATGATGTGCATTTGGTGGTTTTATAAAACACGTGTAGGGTGTGTTATATTTGGTTGGGTGGCAGCCCACCAAGGGCGTGCGTAACTTTTGGTTGGGGTGCTGTCACGCACAACGGGGGCGTTTGTACGATTGGTATTATGGCAGCCCAAAAGGGGTGCGTTTGGCTTTGTACTTTCCATCAAAGAGGGTGCCGTTTGTTTATCGAAACCACGGCACTGAGTGCGTTTGGCTATAACAGCCCACCCACAAGGGGTTGCGTTTTGGCTGTGTAATATGGCCAAAGGTGTGTTCGGAGACAAGACGGGAACAACAAGGATATGTTTGGTTGGATTGAGAACACACATGGAGTGTGTTTGGGTTAGCGAAACAATTAAAAAATGGGTACATTTGGTTATATAAGCGATGAATAAATAAAAACTTAAGGTTTAATAAACATGAAAACTGAGATATTTATATACTATTGGTGGTTTAAAATGGTTAAATAAATGTTATAATAATTATTTCATGTTCGGTTGATATACTATATATATGTTTATATATTTAAAACACGTAGGGGTTTGCAATATTGATTTCATTGATTAAATGGGAAAAACGTTAGACTTTATAAATATGGAAAACGATTTATAAATGGAAATGTCATGACGAAATTTATAGAAGTTTTATAATTAGTAATGTTTTACTAGAGTTTTTATTTATTTCAGTACCGATAAAAAGGGACTAAATTATATAATAATTTGTTTTTATACAGTAACGGAATAAACGAACGAAAAACTATACTTTTACAATGAGACGAACTATTGTGACACCGAACCGTCGAAGAAAGAAAGGATTAATTTATCAAATCATTATTATTTTATTTTTATAATGGTTACAAACTTTACAAACCTGGTTTGTTGTTTCATAAACATTAAGACATGGTATACTTTATTTCAAAAGTCTTTATGTAGGGTTCAAACTAACTGGTTTTTAATTATTTACCCTCACTTTTGTTATAATACCTGCAATGTTTTATATACATTCATAATATTTGAATACTGTATTGTTATATAATTCACTGGTAGGAAATATATATGGTTATTTTCATATGTAATTTATAATGAATATATTATTACAACACTTTGCATATATTTTAAATTTTATTTATTTAACCAACCACCAAACCATTACAGCACTAAATCTGAGTCTTTTATCAACGTGTCGCGTTAACTTAACCATTCATCGGGAAACCTAAATTTATAATCTTAGGCTGGTGGGACTTAGCAGTTAAGATTAGTTGCAACTTCTCGTTCGAAAAGGCTTCGTACTTTTCGTCTCGGTCGTTGTGCATACATAGATGCCTACCTATCATCGTTCTGCAACATAAGGTGAGTTCATAGCCCCACGTATTTACTTGTTTTACACATATTTTAGGGGTGAGATAACTGGCTTGTTACTAAATTCTTTTACGTGTTTTGGATTTTAAACTCGGTTACGTGCGCTAATTTTCCAACTTGTCTTGCATAAATGTTTCAAACGCATTTACATGGTTGATTACCTTTTTGGTTTACTTTAACTAATTTAATATCTCGCGAGGAGATACAATACCTTGGTTTACTTTTGAACGTAAAACGCATACTATTCTCTTTTATGATTACGGATTTATGCTTTTGGTTTTGTATGGAATGTAAAATCACTTGGAGGCGTGAGGGCGAATGTTATTAGATAGATTATTTGGGATGACAATCCCCGTTCGGGTGTACTAGCTATCACCGGGAGACTCGATCGTTTGATACCATGTCGGATTACGATTAGAATTGGCGCCTGCGGGGGCCAACAATCACAATTTACATATTTTGCCCGGTCGTCCTTGGATACGGGGTCGCCACGTGTAACGGGGGACCATATTCTTTATTATTGCCGGGTGTCTTGGAGGGGACACCGGTTAGACGGGGGAACATATTTCTTTTAATCTTGCCCGGTGTGTTCTTGGAAGGAAACACTACGATGGGTACACTCTTATTGTGCACTTGAATAAAGTGGAATACATCAAAGTCTACGTCTAATTCATGAACTTTAGTAGTATATGGGTTATCATGGTTTTATCAATGAATAAATGTGGCAACACCATACTTTGGATATTTGTGATCCAACTTTGATACGTACATTTTGAGACTATTTGGGGATAGAAATGGTCTTGCATATTTTTAAAGCTAAATGTTTTTAAAAATCATGCAATACCATTTTGGAAGACGTGTAAGGATTTAAATATGGTACACTAATTATTTTATGATACTGTAGGGAGACAGTAGTCACTAAACATTTTTATATGACACTGTAATGATACAGTGGGCAGATACATTTATTGGAACTACGTTTTATACGTACAGGAAGAAACCTGTTGAACTCCACCAACCTTTAATGTTGACAATTTTAAGATGTTTTCTCAGGTGGGGGGTAATAGATGCTTGGTTATTTGATGTGAATTGGACGTCTTTACATTCAAGTTTTTCATGGTGATTGCAAGTATGGACAACTATTATTTGGATTTCAGAAAATCAACGAGATTGTTTTACAAACGACGCATTTAGAGGTTCGTTCTTTGTATCTACTGCTGTCTTGTATTATGAAGTAGCACACCAAGTTGGTATGCCGCTGCGTTTGTTTTTTTGGGGGTTTGTTAACAGATTGGTATCAGGCACTGGTATAGATGAACTAGATTGGCATATTTTACCCTTGACTTATAGTTCATTTTCACAAATATTGCATCACATCAAACATTTTCAAAGTGCATACACGCTACTTGCTTATGTGCTTACATTACGTGCTGCATTAAGTGCTTACGTGGCATTATAATTTTTTATATATATATATATATATATATATATATATATGTCTTGATTCCTTTCGCTTATATCGTTCGGCTTATTTATTAAGAGTTATTATATAAATATCGAATATTTTTTATGACATTGTTGGGTTGCACAATGGTCTCATTATACTCGTCAGGACATTTGTGAGTTATTACAATGGTTCAATCTGCTTCTCAGACCTTAGTGATGTTTATACAATGGTTCATCTGCTTCTTGGGACATTTGTGAGGTGCACAATGGTGTCTCATTTCGTTACTCAGACATTGTTAAGTTTTAAAAACAATAGATCTCTAAGGTATCTCTTTTCTTCATAGAATTATACTACATTGTTATTACAGGAGACCGTTATATTGTTGTGTTTACATGGAAGTATGTTGAATCTAAGTATTACAAGGTCTTGTATGGGGCCGGACTTTGTAAAATAAGGATTGATATGATAATTGCTACTGTAAACATAAAAAAAAAACCCGTTTTAAGTTCTGTTTGCATGGATTTATGTGTGAATTCTTGAGTATTAAAAGTCTTGTGATGGCGAGACTTGTAATAGGAGGATTGATACGATAATTGCTATGTTTTTAACCGGTTTTTAGGCCCCTTATAGTATTTACTACCTAACCGAAGTACTCGTTAATTCCTTGAATCTTATGTTGATCTCGCCTGGCAGTTTTTACTCCCAGTCTCCGAAGACGAGTTTTAAACACTCGTCCCATACTCATTGTAGAACACATGCATCGTCATGTCAACCACCTTGAAGGTTATGAGAGTACGCGTTATTGCATCAGGATTTTATTAAGTAGCAGATGATTTATAATTGTTTATTTAAAAGGGATTGGATTGCCTCTTCATTAAATAAATAAATTATAAAATCACCGAACCATAAGTTTATCATTTTCTTACTTGCATAAATTTGGTCGGCTTCTTTATTGTAAATAAGAAATTATAAATGAGTGGGTTAATGGTACGATATGCACGAGTATGTAACCTGAAATCGGATAATCAACAGAAATCCTGTTAAAAGGGTTTAGATTGGACACAATCGTGTCTTGCACTCAGCGAATCTTAAGCCTCGCTTGGATCTACCTTATTCACATCTTAAGTTATTACTTTTGCTGTTGATAATCCTCGCGATAACGGAACTGTTCGTGGAACTAACGGACTTGTTACACACTTAAGTTAATGGAGTTGATTCGTCCTCAAACTAACAACTGAGTACCATAATCCGCCGTCTATCGCATAAGCTCTCTCGCGAGCTCCCCTTATTTATTGAACTTTATTCTGGGGATATCTTTTCTCGAAGGTCCTCACACTCTGTATCCTTTTCACCATAGTTATAGTATTGTTTGTCTGCTGCTGTTGGGAGCCTGGAGCTGGTCGCGGCTTGGACAAACTTTATTAATAGTTATGGCAACTCCCCTTAAACGAGATATTACCTATCGACGAAAACGGATGTTAGACTATTCATTTCGGGCCACTAGTAGGAAGACTTAGGTCGCGATACATCCTAGTACTGCCAAGTAAGTTGGGTCCTTACATTACATAAAAGCCACGTGATGTGAATCATTCGAGCATTACAGATAGTAGATCGAGACCGTTCTTCGGGACATTTAGAAAACTTATACAAACTTACTCACGCGACGACACCTTTTCTTGAAGTTTTCAATATCATGGAGACTTTCCTAGAACGCGGTGTATACCAGCCATTAGATCATGTAATGGTATTTTATTTGATATACCCTTTTCGATGGATTAAATATCCCGGGGACAAACTAGCAAAATTTTAGGTAGATTGAGAAGTGTAGAAACACCAAATTTTGCTGAATAAAATTATCAGCGTCTTGTTTAGAACGAGTTTATCCTTAAGTCATTCCTTAGTCACACAACCGGATAACACAAATCTAATCTCGGGACGAGATTTCTTTAAGGGGTAGGTACCACCCATTAACAACGGAGTATTTTTCGAGTTTTGAATGCGATTGAATAGTTGACTCCTTTTGGTATGGATTGACTTTTTATGATACGACACATCTAAACACGTTTTCATTATCGGACTCTAAAGCAATTGATGTAAACGAATTCCTGACAAACTTTTCGGGTTTTGCCATGAGACTGGAAACGAGCGAAAAGGGCTAAACAGCCACCGCAAACATTTTTCGAACAATTATACAAGCGGAACACAAAAACAATTAAATTTGTTTTTAATTAGCAGTATTTATTTAATAAAAATATTAAATAAATTAGTCATCATTTTAATTAAAAGCGTTGCGGATAACGCGAATACTCGAGTTGAAAACCAATTTTATTTCGGACAAGACGAAACCGGTTCATAAAATGAATAACGGATATTTTATTAATTATTATAAAATATTTATGAAATATTATCAAGCGAATACTCATTTTTATCGGAAAAATAATTTGAAAAACAATGGCGCGAGTTTCGAGATTCGAATCGTCCGTTAAGTCATTCAAACGAGTCCCGAACTGATATTTATAAAAACTATATTAAATATTTACCAAATGAACCCTAAATATTGTGGACTTGCACACTTCATTTTTAGTTATAAATATAATTGTTTGATATTTATTTCATTATACTCAAAAATAATAAACACACTAGTATACAAAAATCTTATTTCCCTCCCATGTCCTGGCCGCCGCCCGCCGGCCACCATCTGATAGGCCGCCAGAATAACTTTCCGGGCGAGTTCTCCCCGTCCAACACCAATATCCTCCCCATCATCGGATCTCTCATCCCCTTCACCCAGTCTCTCCTCCAACGCGCCTTCCCCCACCTCTCACGACCTGGCTCTGCCGCCGCTGCCACCTCATCATAATTTCTCTCATTATCATTTCCACACCACCATATACACACCTCGTCACCATCACCCCAATCCTATTATCGCCACGCGCCACCACCGCTGTACAACCACCACTAAGGGTGCGTTGGTATAGCAGCCCCGAAATGGGTGTACTCATTTATGTGGCTAAACCCCAAGGGTGCGTTCGGGTTGGTTTTCATAGCACCAAGGGTGCGAGTGGTTTAGTGCACCATGAGGGTTGTTTGCTGTGTGTGGTTCAATACGGACAATAAGGGTGCGTCGAATGGTTTGCCTAGTAGGTGGGTGCGTGCGGTCTAGTTTTGGTTTATAGGGTGCGCATGATTGTTTCATATCAGCCAAGGGTGCGGCCGTTCATATGGTTATATAACCCGATGGGGTGTTTGTTATGTGGGCTAATCACCAAATTAAGGTGTGGAGTCGGGCAATTTGAACGCTTATATAGTAGTTGATCGTCGCGTTGGTCGAATAGCGGCCAGTTTGTCGTTTGGGGGGGGGGGGGAGGCGGGGAGGGGGGTGAAAGGGGGGGGGGAGGGGGGGAGGGTGGTGGGGAGGAGATGGTGTGGTGTCCTGTAGGGGGGGGTGGGGCGAGGAGGATCTTGTTGAGGGTGAAGAAGGGGTGGAGTAGGTGGTGTGGGAGTTATGGGTGAGGCGGGGGGGTGTGGGGTGATGGGGGGGGGGGTGGGTGGGGGTGGGGGGTGGTGAGGGAGATGGGTTGGGTGTGAGGGGAGGTGAGGAGGTGGTGGGGGGGGTAGGGGGGGCGGGAGCTGGGGTGGGGTGGGTGGGGGGGTGGTGTGGGCGGGAGGTGTAGGGGGGGGGTTCGTTGGAAGGGGGGGTAGGGTGTGGTGGGAGTGGAGGGGGGTTGGGGGGGGGGGGGGGCTGGGGATGGGGTTGTGAGGGGTGGGGTTTGGGGGTTGGGACACACACACACTAATATACACTCTCTCCCTCCTCTCTCCCCCACCATATAAATCCGGCCACCGCCCCACCGCCGGATTCTGGCCACCACCACTCCGCCGCCGCCGGAAAACTTTTCCGACGGACTTTTCCGACCAACACCAAAAATCCTCCCCATCAACGGATCTCTCCGATCCCTACACCCACTCTCCTCCACGCGCCTTTCCCCCCCCCCTCCGCCTGTCTCAGCCGCCGCTGCCACCCTCATCATAACATCATCATTATCATCTCCACACCACCATAACAACCTCGTCACCATCACCCCCACTGCCACTTATCGCCACGCGCCACCACCGTTGTACAACCACCACTAAGGGTGCGTTGGTATAGCAGCCCCGAAATGGGTGTACTCATTTATGTGGCTAAACCCCAAGGGTGCGTTCGGGTTGGTTTTCATAGCACCAAGGGTGCGAGTGGTTATTGCACCAGCAGGGGTGCGTGTGGTTCAACGACAAAGGGTGCATTCGAATGGTTTGCACTAGTAGGGGTGCGTTCGGTCTGGGTTCAGCGTATAGGGTGCGCTTGATTGTTTCATAACAGCCAAGGGTGCGTTTGGGGTTGTTATATTCGAATAGGGTGCGTTTGGTTGATGTAGTACCAGATATGGGTGAGCCATGATGTGCATTTGGTGTTTATAACACCGTGTAGGGTGTGTTTGGTTGGGTGGCAGCCACCAAGGGGTGCGTTGGTTGGGGCTGTCACCGCACAAGGGGGCGTTTGGTATTATGGCAGCCCAACAGGGGTGCGTTTGGCTTTCACACCCGCAGCAAGGGCTGCGTTTGGCTTGTACTTCCATCAAAGAGGGTGCGTTTGTTTAATGAAACCACGCACAAGGGTGCGTTTGGCTTAACAGCCCACCCACAAGGGGTGCGTTTGGCTGTGTAAATATGACCAAAGGGGTGTTTGGGACAGCGGGCACAGCAAGGGGTACGTTTGGCTTGGATAGGAACACACAAGGAGTGTGTTTGGGTTAGCGAAACAATAAAAAGGGTACGTTTGGTTCATGATAAACGGTGAATAAATACAACTTAAGGTTTAATAAACATGAAACTGGATATATATATTGGTGGTTTAAAATGGTTAAATAAATGTAATAATTATTATTATGTTCGGTTGATATAAATATATATGTTTATATATTTAAAACACGTGGGGGTTTGCAATATTGATTTCATTGATTAAGTGGGAAAAACGTTAGACTTTATAAATATGGAAAACGATTTATAAATGGAAATGTCATGGCGAAATTTATAGAAGTTTTATACTTAGTAATGTTTTACTAGAGTTTCTATTATTTCAGAAACCGATAAAAAGGGACTAAATTATATAATAAATTGTATTATACAGTAACCGGATAAACGAACGAAAACTATACTTTTACAATGAGACGAACTATTTTAGACACGACCCGTCGAAGAAACGAAAGATAATTTATAAAATATTATTTTATATTTTATAATGGTTACAAACTTTACAAACATGGTTTGTTGATTCATAACATTAAGACATGGGTATACTTTTATTCAAAGTCTTTTTAGTAGGGTCAAACTAACTGGTTTAAATAATTACCCACACTTATGATATAATACCTGCAAGGTATTATATACTTTTCATTAATATCTAGATTGACTGTCTTTGTTATATAATTCACGGTTGGAATTATATAAGGGTTATTTTTCATATGTAATATATAAAGAATATATATTACACACTTTGCATATACTTTAAATTTATTTATTTAACCAACCACCAAACCATTACAACATTAAATCTAAATCTTTATTCAACGTGACGTGTTGTGGTGACTATCCATCAGGAAACCCAAATACATTATCCTAGGCTAGTGGGACTTAGCCGTTAAGTTAAGCTGCATCTTCTCGGTCAGGCAGCTTCGTCTTCCGTTCGTATCGTGCATATTAGATGCCTATCTGCCAATCGTTCTTCATCATCAAGGTGAGTTCATAGCCCCACGTTTTACATGTTTTACATATATTTTGGGGTGAGAACATGCTTGTTACAAATTCAATTACGTGTTTGATTTAAACTCGTTACGTGCTCATTTTCAACTCGTCTGCATACATGTTTACAAACGCATTTACATGGTTGATTACCTGTTTGGTTTACATACTCATTTATATATCTCGCGAGGAGATACAATACTTGGTTTAATTTTTGAACGTAAACGCATACTATACTTTTATGATTACGGATTAGCTTAGGTTGCATGAACTGTAAATCACTTGGAGGGTGAGCGCGAATGTTATGAAATAGATCTATTTGGGATTGACAATCCCCGTTCGGGTGACTAGCTATCACTGGGAACGAACGTTATACCATGTCGGATTACGATTGGATTGGCGCCTGCGGGGCCAACAATCATCACTGCCCGGGGGTTCTTGGAGGGAACACCCATGAGGGGAACATATTATTTTTATTTACTGCCCGGGTGTTCTTGGAGGGAACACCCATGATGGGTACATATTGTTTTTCATTAACGCCCGGGTGTTCTTGGAGGGAACACCTACGATGGGTACACTCTTACTGTGCCTTGAATAAAGTGGCATACATACAAGTCTACGTCACAGTTCATGAACTTAGAGTAATGGTAATCATGGGTTTATACACACTTGAATAAGGTGGCAATACATACTTTGGATATTTGTGATCCAACTTTGATACGTACATTTTGAGACTATTTGGGGATAGAAATGGTCTTGCATATTTTACAGCTAATTGATTTCTAAAAATCATACATGGTCACACATTATTTTAATGATACTGTAGGAGACAGTAGTCAAATTAAAACGTTTTTTATATGACACTGAGTGATACAGTGGGCAGATACATTTATTTGGAAACTAACTATTGTATTACAGAAACCTTTGAACTCAACCAACTTTATGTTGACGCTTTTTTTAAGCATGATTTTTTCTCAAGGAAATTATATGCTCGGATTTCCTTGAAGTGCATTGAGTCTATACATTCAAGCTTTTTCATTGTGAATGCAATTATGGGACAAATGAATATTAAATTCAAGATTTTGAGTAACATCAACGAGATTAATTTACAACGACACATTTAGAGGTCGTTCTCTTGTATCTAGCGCTGTGTATTATGAAGTAGCCCCCCAAAGTGGTATTCCGCTGCATTGTTGTATTTTTGGGGGTGTTTACATTTTCTGGTGAAGAGATGGCCTGATAACCCCGTATCAATTTTTGTGGATATGGTCTATGGTCAGAAATAGGCAATCTTCATATATCATCGTTTTAGCTCCAAAATATGCGCCTTTTAGCATGTCTTCACAAATCACTCCTTAATTACTGCAAATAACACTTTTAAATAATTAAGTACAAATTATTGCAATAATTATATAAAAGTGGTTTGCTTATTCGGGATAAATGATGGTATAAATGTAACGTTATTTGATGTCATCAATTGTTCATTCAACATAGTTCTACTCATTTCTTGTAGTGTCCTATTTTTCCTTTCTACCACATCATTTGATTGTGTAGTGCGTGAAGCAGAGAATTTATGTGTAATACCGTGGCATTACAGAACTCTCCAAATTTCACTTCATTATCAAAGTGCTCTAACCCTGGTCCCCTCCTAATTGACACTATAGAACAACCTAGTTGATTTTGTATTTTCCTACTAAAGATTTCAAATTGCTCAAAAGCCTCGATTTTATTCTTAAGAAATCTTGTCTAAGTATACCTAGATATCATCTACATTTACTAAATGTTAAGATTTCCTCCATAACTCCGTACGGCGGATAGACCGAAGAGATCCAAATGAAGGAGTTCTAAGCACTAGTCATTGAACCTATATTCTTAGCTTTGAGACTACGAAATCTTGTTTTCCCTATTTGCCAAGCATCACAGAAGTGTTATCAACCTTAAGCTTAGGGTAGTTTTTAACCTATTCTTAGATGCAACATTAATGAGAAGCATATTAATTACCTAAACACCTATGGCCACTACATGTTAACAACCCTAAATTTTCATCAATATAATATCCATCTATTAAATTAGATGCACTTTATATACCTCCTCTTTACAGGGAAATTTTTGCTTTATTTCATTATGCAACGTAACTTGCATCTCTACAGTAAACGAGCTCACACAACCTCTATCAATGCCATCTTTATCTATGTTTACATTATGTAATCATCCTAATATGTCAAGTCTATATCCTAATATCATTTTTACTAAATACAAACCATTTAACATAAACATACTTTTTCAAAACCATTAATATACAAAACATGCATTAAACGTTAAACGTTTATATCAAAACCCTGATTATATGTAATGTTTACATATAAAATGAATGTACAAGCTTTCAATGCATGTGTACAAGTGTACAATGCATAACATTTAAATATCTTACCGCACATAAGAGTCAAGTTACAACTTTCTAAAGCTCATGTATAATCATTGATGCAAGGAAAATCTAATAAGTCATTTAAGCTCCTAAATCATGATTAAACTTACCACCCGACTTTATTAACAAGGTACAAGCACTTAAAAACAGACTCTAACCCTAAACTAAAACCTAAATCGATTCTAATCCCTAATATAAAATCCTAAAACCCGTAAACAAAACCCTAAACATTAAATTTCACTTTACCTTAAAACTAAACCCTAAGAACTTAATCATAAGCCCTAAACCCTAATCCTAAACACTAAACCATAATCCTAACACTAATCCTAAACCTTAATCAATCCTAAACCCTAGCCCTAACTCAAAAATAAAGTCCAAAACCCTAAACGATCCCAAAATGGACCCGATACACCTTTTCTTCCATTTTGACGCTCATTTTAAACCAAGCGCCCATCCTAAGCACCTCATGACCACACCCATATGTCTCCAAGCAACTGCTACAGCACCTCCCTTTCAACTCTTGGCCACTAAGCTTGCTACATTACCTCCTTGTCTTCCTTTATATCCGAACCACCCCTCCAACACCATATATCTTGCTTAGATAATTTTATAGCTTGTATTACTCATTCATAGCTTCCATGAATCATCTATCTACAACCCCCATCCATTTGGTAACAAGAAAACTTAAGCACAAAGGCTTCCAAGCCCTATAAATACACGAACCAAGCACCCCATTTCAAATCATCCCACACAACTCATCTCACACCCTCAAATGGAATTCTAACCCTTCCATAGCAGCAATAGAAGATCAAGAGAAGTCCCTAAGCTCATAATAGAAGCCAAGAAGCAAGAAAAACGAAGTCTTGAAGCCATTTCTAGGCGTACGGATCATAAAAACCCTTTTCGACCCATTTTAGCTCAAGTAAGCCTAAGATCTTGTTCCATAAGCTTATATCTATACAATTTTTCAAAATACCTTAAGATCATGTATGAAAACTCTTGTTTGAAAAGCTTTGAATCCTCAAACCTATGTTTTTTTGATAAAACCTCAAAACGATCCGATATGATTTTCTAGCTAACAGATCCTTTTTCTAAACTTTTGTTACGTTAAAACTTCTGATTTTAGCTTATACTAATAAGCTATAACCTGCAAATATCATTTGGAATCCTAAAATAAGCTTGCATGGCATTTTGGACTTGTTTTGCAAAAGTATTCCATGCAAGGGGTATATATCGTAACATTACTGAAATTATATAACTAAAGGGGCGAAAAATGTCACTATACTACAAGTAAAACAATAAGGACCTATTTTGCCAAGTTTTAAAGTTAAGTTTAAATTATATATACTTAAATAAAGGACTAAACTTGTCAAAGGTTATAAACCTAATGGTAAATGAATATTGCCATTTTTGCAAACTTAAAAATATAAAATATAATATTTTTATACAAATATATATAAATATTATAAAACTCAACTATGTTAAAACCCACACATTATCATTATTAATCCCCATCCCCCGCCCCGAATCCCACGCATTAATAAATCAATTTACGTTATACTAATTAACGTAAATATATCATCAACAACTTTTTGAAGAAACTTAAAATCTTATCGTATCACTTACTAGGGAGCTTCATATAATGGATTTCATTTGGGTATACGTTTTGACGAGTTTGCTGGATTTACGATTTAAAGTGTCCTAAGCCCTCTAACGTTTACATAACTACAAAGACCTCGTAATATATGGCCCGAACAGTGACACAATATTTTCCACAATATTCAATTTCAAAAAAATAATTACATTAAAACTTTATGAAGTTTGGACATCAAATTAAGACTTGACATATTACCCAGGTTGTGTGACGAAGCCGTTACTTTCATTTCAAATACTTTTGCCATCGATCAAATTTCCCTGTACCGTTAAGGTGAGTTCATAGCCTCACTTTAAAACTTCTTCTTTCATAAACCCTGAGGGGAATCATGCATAAACCCACGAAATACAAGTGTTTTCTAAATGTATGTTATCCTGATATATTATTGCATCTATTGTCTAAGTCCCTTTATGCCAAAAGACCTCCATCATCATGGACCATTAATCACTTACGAGTGAACGCGAATATTGTTAATAGGCCTACTAGGATTGACAAACCTCCCTTTGTGTTACCGATAGGTAACCAAACGCACTATATTCGAATTTCATAGTATAATGGTAATTAACCTACACCGGGGGCCATATCATTATATTATATATCATTATTGATATATACACAAGTCAGTTTGTGTGCCATGATCTTAGACGCAATAATACACTATTAATACATGTTAGTTTCTATAATAATTTTACTCATTGCAATTATTACACTTATTAGGCGTATAAACACAACATAACCCCTGCTTATGATGACTTGTATCACACTATTTTATCATAAACCTATTGATTTCACTCACCTTTGAATTTGACTTTTTTAGCAATGTTTATCTCGTAATTGAGCAACCATGACATGGATGAGCACGTACTTGAGATGACTAAGAATGTTATCTTCAAACTTATTATTTAGATTTTAGGACCTGTCTTTGTTAAAACACTGATGAATAAATGAATGATAACAAAATTATTCTAAAAACTCTCTTATTGAGTCGTTTTCTATGATTAAAACTGTTGTAATCTATGAAGTAATAACCCCAGATTAGCTTCCATTGCCTATATGTAAAAATGGGTGTTGCATATTGGTATCAGACCATGGTTTTAGAGAAAAAGTTTAAAACCTTAACTATAACTGCTTTTCTTCTTCTAGCCAAAAAAGTCCTCTATGCCACTGCATTTCCTGAATAGTATGTAAAAGATACATTAATTACTATACTTGTTTAGGAAAATATTGTAAAAGTTAAGTCTGTTAGTTATAGTTTTTATACTGATAGAATGAATATTTAGTAACTGTAGTATAGAAGTTAAGTCTGGTAGAGCAAGTTAAGTCTGCCAACATTAACTTAAGTCTGTGCAGTAATTAAAGTTAAATATTTGCTTGTTACAGACATTTAATTCCTGTTGTAATATTAGTAATATTATCAATTTAGCGTTGATTTAGGAAGAGATAAGTATTATCTCTTAACGCGTTTAGGGTTCCTTAAGCTTATAAAAGGAACATAGAATAGTATTGTAATGATATCAGTTGATTGAGTATTCACAATCAAATAGTAATAGTAATAGCAATTTTAGTATTTGGTTCATTGTTCTCTTGTATACAGTATTGATATTCCCTCGTCAATATTTATATTCACAGTCTTTGTCCTCTTAGATGTATCTTTGGATATATCAAAAGACTATAAGTCATTCAAGGACATTCAATCTCTGTGTTATAAGGACCCTACCCCAAGTGGTATCAGAGCCACTAAAGGGACTTTGCACAAGATTGAACATAGATCAAAACCTTCAATTCCACCAAATCAAATAATCATGTCTCAACCTGCAAACGATAATTTTTCTCTTCAGATGATGAGGACTTTCTCTTTATGATGATAGCATCTTAGGATGGATCAGTCCAGCAACCAAAGAAGAGATGCTCTCTGCAAAACCACCACAAACATCACCTACAAATACACTTTCAAACATTAAACTGCCCCCGTACCTCCAAAAAGATGATTAAGATACTGGGCGATGGGAGATGGAACATTATCTTGGAGTATATAATAATGAGTCTGGAAAGTATTCAGAATGGGAACTCAAAGAAGCGATTCACCAAAGGAAGGATGGTGTATACAGGGTTCCTTTCTTCAGCCACACAGGAAGAACAGATTTGCTGATGAGAAAGAAAGGAGCTATAACACTACTGCTTAATACACCGGCTTGTTCCAAAAGATCATCCTCAGACGTTTTCATGGCATGGAATCCAAAGAGAATCTGGGCAGCCATCAAGACAACGGTTTTGGTTGGAAATGCGAACTCGAAGAAAAAATGCAAAAAGCTGTTTATGAAAACAACAGATTGAGAGCATTTACTATCTCGTTTAAGAAAGATAAAAAAGGGTATGATAGGTTCCAAAAACTCCTATCACAGTTTTTATGCCCTTGGTGCTGGTGTGTCTGATGAATACGCAAATCACAATTTTTAAAGGTCGCCTTCCTCCTGTGGGACATGTCTAGCCATGACAATGAGAACGTAGAAGAATAATGACACACTGTCAATAGATGATTTATACAAATAATCTGATGTCTTTGAACGAGACATCCAAAAAACATCATCTTCTTCCCCTTACATCTGAGAAATGTGGCTTTTCGATCACAAGCCAAACCATCTTCCTGCAAGCCTAAGCCAAGCCACACTCAGGAAGTTTATATTCTTATTATCACGTCCTCTTCCAAAGCATCAACAACTGCTACTCCTAGGCTTTTGCTGATGAAGTTATATCCATTCTTTTCTAGCCACAAATGCTGAATGATGTGATTTGATACATAAACCTAGATCAAATGATGATCTGGAACTGAAGAAATGATATAAAAATTGGCAGATTGCTATGACTGACATAAAGATTTAGAAATTTCTACAAGAAGACAGCAGACGGCAAAGTGGATGGAAATATGCATGTGGCATTTATAAGAGAAAAGTCGAATGTTTTCAATTGGACACAATACTGGCATTTTGCCAGGGATGTGCAAGTTTAAAGGTTCAAAGGAAGGTAGGCAGGCAGGAAGCAGGTAGAGTTCAGATTTCCAAGCCAGTGCGAACTGAAAAGGAACCTGATACCATTGATGGGTAAAGGTTAGATCAATTGGGTAGAGCAGGACTACAGATGAGAACTCAAACATGCTCTAATGGCTTTCACTGTAATAATGAGGTAACCATGTGCTCTAAAAAGTGTTTATATTCAATATAATGCACTTCAAGCTAAGGTATGATGAAACTGCAATCCTGATTTGGTGACGCAGAAGCTGCCTTAACACCCATAAGCTAGCTGATAAGAAATTAGAATCTCAGCTTAGAGCCATCCCCACAAACAGCAATCTTCCTTAACTGAAATTTAAATTACAAGCTATTCAAAATTTTTGAAAAAGATGAAAAGCTGAAAAAGTATAGAAGAATAGGAATGAAAGCTGTCAAGGACAAAGATGCTTTACAAAAAATTGTTGATTCTTGGTTTGCATCTTCTAAAAATCTTTGGAAGCTAATTGATTGTGGGATGAGCTCAACTGTTAAGATAGGTTTAGGATATGGCAACAATCAAATGCTGAGGTCCTAGGATATGAGGAAGAGATAAGTAGAGTAATTTTGTTCTTAGGAAACAATGCAAGGATATTTATGACATCCCACAATACAGCAAATTAAACAGGTAGAGTGTAAAGGTGTCCCACCCATCCTCCTATGTGTGATTATAACCCCTAGTTAACAAGGACATAGATGAAATCTCTGTAATGAGTATGGTAAATAAGGACCTTCAACCTCAATCTCCCTATCCTACAAGAGTCTAGATCTAGTTCCACTGTTTACTCAACCTGTCTATCCAATGACAGTGATGGGGAGCTAGGAGCTGTATTTGACCATTCAGTCAATGATGACCCTATCCATGACCATATTCCTATACCCTCTATTGAGCAGGTTACCATTGCCACCCAAAAGACTCAACCACAAGTGCCTCAACCCCAAACAGACAGTTGTCCCTAGCTTGTGCAAGCATGTAAAAAACTCTCTAGGTAACAATTAGGACACCAGTGACTCCCTCACCTATTCCTTCAAATAACAGACAGAATTGGAATCAACAAATGGAAAGGGAATTAGGTGCAGGATATTCTTTTGAAAGAAAAACATGTTTTGTGTGTGGAAGTCAAGTCCACATTGAATAAGAATGTGACTAATATAGAAGAAATGGCAAGGGAAGCTGCTCTTAAGAGAGCCAAAGGGTGGTTCAATACAAGCTGATGTTTCGGGCCAAGCCTACACCACGCCAGACTAACACTAACAGGGTGAAATAAACGCAAAGTAGTTTCACTCCCATACCAGTACAATAAATTAACATTAGACCCAACCAACCTTAGTACTCGCTACAAATAATTAAAAAACTTGGTAGGTAAATGTTAATACGTCATTAGAAATGTTAGTACTGTTAGTACAAGCATGCACTCATATTAAGTCTGGTAGTTCCTAGATTTTAATACTGGCAAAGACAAAATGTTTAAATCGTATTGTGCATGTTATACAATGCTAGAGTAAAAAGACCAGATCAACCCAGACTTCAAGAAACAAAACTAGCCCTAAACTTTCAACAGTGAATATAAAAGTCCCAAAGAAATTTTTCAAAACAAAGTTCACCTGTAAAAAGACCCTTATCAAAAGAATACAGCACACAAGTAGTCAAATAAAAATGTTGTTATGGCAAAATGGGCACTGCTGTTAAGACCTCACAGTTTTGTTTGGAGAACAAGTTTAAAATTAATACCACCTCCAATACCAATAGTGGATCAACCCCTGATTCAAATGTTATGTTTCAGAGTTCCACAAGGCAGACTATATCTTGTAAATATGGGAATTGATTTTTTCCCCAAGCCTGTGAAGGCCTGGTCCCAAAGAAGAAACTAATCCTTTTTGATTGTGCAGGATCATCCTCCACTGAAGCATACGGAGCATAGAGGTATTGTTTGATAGTGGATGTTCTGGGCACATGACTGGTAACAGTGCCATCTTAAGATTATCAAGAACTATCCAAATGGGATCTTTACTTTGAGGAAGTAAGGTATATCAGTGGAAAAGGTACAATTAATTAGGAAATTTAGTTTTGATGATGTGCTTTTGTGAAAAGAACTTAGACATTAAATCTGTTCCCATATCTCAGATATGTGATAAAAAGCTAAATGTAACTTTTTACTGAAAAAGAAGTGTTTTGAGGTTTCTCTGACATCAAGATGCCCTGATGAAAATCAGGACCCTTCTTAAAGTTCCTAGGCAACACAAAACATGTAGACTTTTGATATGAAAAATGTTGATTTCTTCAAAGGATACACCGTTTATTAGCAAAAGCCTCATCTGATGAAGCTAAATTGTGGCACAGGAGGTTAGGTCACCTTAATTTCAAAAACTTAAATAAACTTGTAAAGGGAAATCTAGTTAGAGGGTTACCTTCCAAGAGTTTCAAAAATGACCACACTTGTGTTGCCTTTGTCAAATGGATAAGCAACACAAGGGCATCCTGTAAGGCCAAAGATTGACAGATATGAGGACCCACCCGATACACCCTTGCTATGGACTTATTGGACCTACCTCTGTGAGGAGTATCAACCATGCAAGTTACTGTCTAGTGATTACTGATGACTGTTCAAGGTTTTGTTGGGTATTCTTTCTAGCCAAAAAGGATGAGACTAGTGACATCCTTAAGACTTTTATAAGACAGATAGAAAACCAACTTAATCAAAAAGTAAAAATCATTAGATCAGATAATGGGACAGAGTTTAAAAACAGGGTTATTATCTGAGGTTTCTTGGGAAAAGGGTATAAAACAGGAGTTTAGTAATGCACAACTCCTCAGCAAAATGGGTTGCTGAGAGAATGAATAGGACCCTAAGAAGAGGCGCGAGGACTATGCTAGCTGACTCCACACTTACTACCATTTTTGGTGCAGAAGAGTCAATACTGCTTGCCTATACCTACAACAGGGTAAGAGTAACTCAAGCCTCGGAAACAAAAACTCCTTATGAGCTTTTGTTTGTGCCACAAACCAATCCTTAAGCTACATAAGACCAATTGGGTGCCATGTACCATTCTCAATACTCTTAGCCAACTAGGATGTTTGATGAAAATCAGATGAGGGTTCTTGTTGGTTACTCTGTGGAACAGAAAAGCATTTTGGTAATTATAATTTTAGTAACCAAAAGATAGAAGTAAACCCTTTCATGTCAACTTTCCTTGAGAAAAACCCAATGTCTAGGAATAGGTCAATGTGAGGTTTGACATTAGACTGTCTAACATACTCTATAACTATTTACCTGTCTCTTTTGCAAAAATCAAGCTAACCTGCAGGTTCAAATGAGAGTCATGATATTGATGTGCAGACTGAGGAGGCTGCAGACCTGATGGTGGTTTCTTCTACATCTCTGACTGAAGCAACTAGAAATGCAGCGGTTTCTGAAAAGATGCTACAAAGAAGACCCACTCCTCTAAGCAGCCATCTTCTCTACACCAATATCCAAGTCATCTGATGACATTATGACCTTTAGAAAAGAGCTGGATGCACTTGCTTTGAAGCACTTAGGACCTGTTCCTGCAACAGCACCTACCAGTACTAATCCTGTTAATACTGGTAGTGATAATCTTAATACTAGTTTTGAGGAAGTTACTCCTGGCAATATTGAAGCTATCTCTCCTAGTGCTAATCATGAAGAAGAGGTCTTCTCTGATGCAGATGATGATGAGAATGCCGAATAAGGAATTATGATAAATCAAGATGAAGGTATCTTTGAAAAGTCATCTTATGAGATGATGGGATTATTTACTTTACTGATTTTTCAACAATCTACCAGAATGAGTAATTTCAGTACAAATAAACCACACTCTGAGGATTCACAATGCTCATCCTCAAAGTCAAATCCTTGGAGATCCCAATACACTTTCAACTAGAAGCTTCTCTCCAAGAAATCGACTAAGCTCATGCCTCTAGTGAGCTACATACAAGCACAATCAAAGACCAATCATAAAGAACAATCAAACATTGTCTTTTTTGCTTGCTTTTTATCTCAACTGAACCAAGGAAGTCTCAGAAGCCCGAAGATAAGAGCTGGGTATGAAGCAATGCAGGAAGAACTGTTGCAGTTCAAGCTTCAACAATTATGGGCCTCCCTTGGTTATTTACCCTATGGTGCTAAGTTTATAGCACTAATTGGTATACAGGGAACAAGAAGATAAGAAGGGGAGTAGTTGTCAGGAACAAAGCAAGGCAAGTACTCAAGGTCATAGGAAAGAAGAATTGGGACTATGATGAGGTTTTTGCACCTGTGGCTAGATTGGAAGCCATAAGGTTATTTTTAGCCTTTGCCTCATATATGGGGTTTATAGTCTATCAGATGGATGTGAAGAGTGCATTCTTGTATGGCACTATTGAAGAGAGAAGGTTTTAAGTCTCTGTCTCTCAACCTCCTGGTTTTGTTGATCCAGATCACCCCAAGAAAGTGTATAAGGTTGTTAAAGCCTTGTATGGGCTACATCAAGCTCCTAGAGCTTGGTATGCTACTCTCTCTACCTTTTTAGAGAAGCATGGCTATCGAAGGGGAACCATAGACAAGACTCTATTCATAAAGAAGGACAAAAAGGATATCATTCTAGTTCAAATTTATGTAGATGATATCATTTTTGGATCTACAAAGAAGTCTTGGAGTGATGAATTTGAAGCCTTAATGAAAAGGAGGTTTCAAATGAGTGCTATGGGAGAGCTTACATTTTTCCTAGGTTTACAAGTCAAGCAAAGCCAAGAAGGGATCTTTATATCTCAAGACAAGTATGATTGCTCGAATCCTGAAGACGTTGACATTGTTATGTGTGAATACTGCAGTACTCCAATGGAAACAAAGGCCCTCCTTTGGCTCAAGATGAAGGAGGTTCCTGATGTGGAATTTCATCTAATAATTCCATGATAGATTCTTATGTATCTGACAGCCTCAAGGCCTGATATAATGTATGCAGTTTGTGCTTGTTCGCGATTTCAAGTAACCCCAAAGGTGTCCCATCTCTATGCAGTCAAGAGGATTTTCAAGTACATCAAGGGAAAACCAAAGCTAGGCTTATGGTATCCAAGAGAATCTCCACTAGACTTAGTTGGACCTTATTCGACATGGATTATGCAGCTGCTAAACCTTGATAGGAAGTCAACACGACTGGTGCAGCCAATTTTCTTGGAAGGCAGGTTAATCTCATGCAGTGCAAAAAGCAGACAAGAGAGGGCTACTTCAACAACTGAAGCTGAGTATGTAGCTGCTGCAAGCTGCTGTGGTCAAGTGCTATGGTTGCAAAATCAATTATTGGACTATGGTTTCAACTTCATGAACACCATTATCCATATTGATAATCAAAGCACCATTTGCATAATCAAGAATCCTGTCTATCACTCAAAGACAAAGCACATTGAGATACGGCATCACTTCATTAGGGATTGCTATGAGAAGAAGCTGATACAAGTGCAGAAAATTCACACGGACTTAAATGTAAAGCAATCTGTTAACCAAAGCAGTTTGATGGTCCAAAGGTTTAATTTTTTGCTGGTTAACATTGGGATGGTAAACCCATAGGCTACATTTAAGGGGAGGAAAAAGTGTAAATTTTATGTAAAGTAGTATAAGTTAGAATTAATCCTGGTAGTATAAGTTAGAATTAATCCTGGTAGTATAAGTTAGAATTAATTCTGGTAGTATAATTTAGGATTAGTTCTGGTAATATAGAGATTTAATACTGGTAGCTTAGTATAATCTGCTAGTGTAAAAGTAAATCTGTAACACACCTTAATAACTTGGTAGTTAGTTTAAGTCTGGTAGTATCTTAGGTTAATTCTGGTAATTTATAAGTTCGATTAGAATTGCCTTTCTTAGTCTAAACTAACGTTTGCAGGTCTACCTTGAGTTGGAAAGGATGATGCAAGGCCTCCAACTGGACATGAAAAAGGACATGCCAGCTGTCACTTGCTAATTGGATGCAGATTGGTTGTAAGTAATGATGTTGTGGTCAACTTGCTGTAAATATAATTAAAACTGGTTGAAAATATGTTAAGTCTGGTGAGTCATTATTAATACTGGTTGACTAATTTAAGTCTGGTAGTGCAATTTTTAAGTCTGGTCGCTTTCACTTAATACTGATTGAAATAAAATCAATTTATTTTATTCAAATATAACCGTTGAAGATCTTTTAGCCGCCTAAATCGCTGATAGAGTACCTATATAAGGATAAAGTAATTTCTCTTTCATCCTTATCACTATTTACCCTATTATCTTTTTCTTGTAAAGATCCTCTCTCAAAAGCAATCAGTAAAATTACTCTCACTACCAGACCTAATCTTTCAAACGTCCCATCACCAGTACTAATTTTTTAAAGATTCAAATATTTTTCACCAAATCTTTCAATGGCGCAACTCAAGTATTGTGATAAGCATAATCAAGTGGGTTTCTTATTCAAACCTGCTGAGAGTGCTGGTTACACAGAGATAGTGGATTTCACATACACTCAAAATTGAGGAATGCACTCACATCACAACTCCACCTATCTACTATTCCCATGTCCAAGCAGTTTTTGGCAGACTTGCAACTGCCAGAACACTTGCAGATTGGGACTCAACAACTTAATGCAACTATAGATTCTATTGAATATACAATCAACTGAGAGGGGTCTGTTAGGACAACTCCAATTAGGCAGATGCTTCAGGGATAACATGTTGCAAAATGATGAATTTTTTGCAGGATTACAAAATATTGGGTAGAAACTGACAGAATCTTTTTTTTTTATTTTTTTTAAACATTTTGAAAAGTCAAGTTTACAACCCCAATGGAGATTTTAATCCATCACATTCTTCATTGTATAAGCTCCAAAAGTGGAGGATGGGATCAGTTTGGTAGCAACATTGCCACTGCTTTGATCTGTCTTTCCACTGGAAGAGACTTTAACTTTTCAAAACTTATCTTTGATGGAATGATCTCAAATTTAAAAAGCAAATCAAAGTTTTTAATGTACCCTCGTTTTCTTCAAATGATTTTGAATATACAGACTGAAAACAAAAACCTTTTTGTGTCTGTATTATTAACCAAAAAGATTTTTGGACTATGAAAAGAAGTTTTCAAGGGATACATAGACCATTGTTGCCTGCTATGCTAACCATTGATGCAGGTCAACCTCAACCAAGTGCTGCTCCAACACCATCTCAGCCTGTACCAACTCCTACACCATCTCATGTACAAATCCCTACTCCACCTATAACATCAACTCCTCCATCAACACAACCACCTCCACTAACACAAACTGTACAATCCACTCCAACACTAACTCAACCTGTACAATCTACAACACCACCCCCTCAACCATCAAGTGTACAACTAACATCTTCACCACCTCCTATCCAACCTGTACAACCTACTCCACCAATAACATTTTCATCTCCACCCATCACTACCATTCCTGACACCCAACCAACTCATCCACCATCTCCTCAAATTCCATCACCTCCACATTATGAAACAGAAGGTCCATCATTTGAACCTCTTTATCATATGTCTCCACCACCTTCACATGAACCTGAGATTCAAACATCTAGAACTAGTGAAGAAAGTGAGCAACTTAGAAACCTGCTAGATCTTGTACCTAGGCTGGAATCAAGAGTAGAATCCTTAGAAAAGGAACTGAGTGACACTAAGCAGACTCTTGGAACAGCAGTCCTACAGCTGATAAAGAAGGTCAAGAAGCTAGAAAATAAGTTGAGGCAGAAGAGAAAAAGAGAGGAAACTGAGGATGAAGAGGATGCAGAGGGTCAGGATCAAGATATTCCTTCTCAAACAGATCAAGGAAATAAATTTGCTACTCCTGAAAAGAGCAAGGATTCAGGGGAGGCTCAAGCAGAACAAATAAGTCCTTCTACCTTAGAGGCTGCACAAATCTTAACTAATGTAGCTTCTGAAGGATTTAAGGGATCACAAGCCCCTCCTGGTAGCAAGATTTACAGAAGGAAACCCAAATCTACAGCAACTCCTACCAAGGTCTTAGATTTTGAAGAACCTGCTGAAAGACCAGTTAATACTGGTAGTACACCTTCAGCTCAAGTTAATACTGGTAGTACACCTTCAGCTCAAGTTAATACTGGTAGTACACCTTCAGCTCAAGTTAATACTGGTAGTACACCTTCAGCTCAAGTTAATACTGGTAGTACACCTTCAGCTGAACTTAATACTGGTGAGACAGAAAGAGTCCAAAGGAGAGAAGGAAAAGATCCAATGACTGAAGAAGACCTTCAAGCCGAAGTTCAAGCATCAAAGAAATCAAGAGAGCAAGAGCTTCAAGAGCTAGCAGGTTTAGAGGCAGCTTAAAGATTGCAAGCTACAATGGATGCTGAAGCACAAAGACAAATTCATCTTGATGCGCTTCTGGCTAGAAGATTGGTAGAGCAAGAGGAAGAAGCTGCAAAAGAAGCACTTGCAACTGAATTTGACTACATTCAAGCAAGACTAAATGCAGATCAGATTCTTGCAGAAAAGATTCAACAAGAAGAAAGGGAGCAATATTCTATTGAGGATAGAGCAAAGTTTCTACATGACACAATTGCTGCCCAAAGGAAGTTTCTTGCAGAACAAAGATATGCTGCTATCAGAAACAAACCACCAACAATATCTCAGCTTAGAAATCAGATACCCTATCTGAAACATGTAGCAAATAAGAATCATGCAGAGTTAAAGTCTAATCCTTTGAGGAGATCCAAGTCTTGTATGAGAGATATAAGAAACAAGATCAGACTTTTGTGGCTATTGGATCTGAAGAAGATGAAAGAGCAGTCAAAAAGATGAATGAGCAAGCTGCTGATAAAGAGAAAGAACAGAAGGCTGAATCTGTCCATGAGGAAGTTCAAGAGGAAGAAGGAGCTAAGAAAAGGAAGTTAGGCACAAGAAGGAAGCTAAAAGCAAAAAGAAGAAAGTATACCTCTGGTCTCACAAGAGAAGATGATGACTTAAAGATGTGCTTACATATAGCTCCTGATGAAGATAAAGTGATTGATGTTGAGATTCTTGATCATCAATATCCCATTGTTGAATGGAAGTCATTTTACTTCACAACTAAACCTCAATATGATCCAACCAAACCTTTGGAAGATGCCTATCTGAATATGGTAACAAGGAGTAATGGAAATAAGAGATTCTTCCGCACCTTGATGGGAGTCCTATCAATCTTTGACAGAGAAGACTTGAAGGCTGTCTATGAACTTGTAATGGAAAAATATCAAGATGAAATTCCTGAAGGCTTTGATAAGATGCTTTGGGGAGATCTGATAATAATGTTTAATCAAGGTGACACTGCTGACTTTTGGGATGAACAGCTTAACTGGAAGATTATTAGCTAGAAATTACATAGTTCCTCAGGGGTACATACTATCATGACAAGTAATGGACTAGTCATTCATATGCTTGTAGAAAACAGATACCCTCTGACCAAGGAAGTGCTTTCACAACTGTTGGATTTGAAGTTAGAAACTGAAGACGAAAGTACTATGGCTTTAGAGCTGATCAAATTTGTAAAACAGCAGCTAGAAGAATTTGAAAATTCTGATGATGATGACTTAGCCAAATCTGATCATGAAGAGACAGAAAGGGTTTGAGTGTTGGCTAACCACCACACAACAAATGGTCTTTGGTTCACCATGTCTAACAGACATAAGAACTAACTAGTCCAAGAGCAAACGGCTGCTTGGTAACTCAAATCCGTTCATGGTTGACAATTTACCAGAAATTGTATGGTATTCAATGCACCATAGTATTCATACTGAAGCATGGCTACTCCAGAGCAAACGGCTACCTGGTAAAGAGTTATCAAATCCGTTTATAGCTGATGATTTGCTCAAAATCATATGGTTATCAATGTACCATGGTCTTACAAACCTAAACATGCTATCCATCAAAACGGGCTCAAGGTAAATACACAACAAATCGTTTTAATGGCTGGTAGTTAGCCAAAAACTATATTTTGTTGCAGTCAAGATTGGAGTGCTATTGAAGACTAGTTGCTGTCAAGATTTGAAGACTTAAAGACATATTATTTTGAAGACGAAGTTCAAGACAATCCTCTAAAGCCCAAAGTGAAGCCAAAGTACGAAGAAACTTGAAGTTCACATAATGAAGATCAAGTTAGGAGGATTGTTACGAAAATAAGGTAAACAGATCTTAATACTGTTAGTAATTAAAGTTAAGTTATTAGTTAATATTGTACTGATAGCTGAATATTATGTACTAAGGTTGGTATAGAATTTTAAGTCTGGTAGAGCAAGTTAAGTCTGCCAGCATTAACTTAAGTCTGGCAGTATTAAAGTTAATACTGCTTGGTCAGACAGTTAAGTCTGTTGTAATATTAGTAATAGTTATCAACTTAGCGTTGATTTAGGAAGAGATAAGTATTATCTCTTAACGCGTTTAGGGTTCCTTAAGCTTATAAAAGGAACATAGAATAGTATTGTAAAGATATCAGTTGATTGAGTATTCACAATCAAATAGTAATAGTAATAGCAATTTTAGTATTTGTTCTTGTGTTCGTCTTGGTATAAGTATTGATATTCCGCGTCAATATTTATATTCACAGTCATTGTCTCTTATAGTATCTTTGGATTTATTCAAAGGACTATAAGTCATTCAAGGCTCATTCAGATCCTGTTTATAAGGACCTTCATAAAGAGATAAAGATTGTTTAGAGAACAAGAATACTTGTGAAGATAAGTATTAAGATATTTTTGTACAAGATATGTATAATGTAATTGTTTAAGAGATTACGTTTATGTTTAGAAAAGATTATGATATCTAAGGAATGTATTGTAAGCCGACTAGGACTCCTTAATCTATAAAAGGAGGCTCTAGGGCATTAGTTGAGATATAAGTGTACAAGTATACATTTTTTGTCATAAAGTTGTCCATAGTCGATATTAGAAAAGCGTTAAAAGTTGTAAACCCTAGTACTGGTGAAGAGTACTCGTATTATTGATCTAATAATATTGGAGCGTTTGGTTATATCTTTGTTCATTTATGATTACTGTTTTATTCATAATACTTCTAGGTATTAAGGTGTAGATTCCGCATACACTTTAGTATACATACAAAGTTTCTACAACAAGTTATTTTGGATTTATCCAAGGTAATTTAACCTTAGACAACCTAAGGAATCGATCAAGGATTAGGATCAACAAGTGGTATCAGAGCTTTGCTTTGAGAAACTTTGATCTAGAAGATATGGAATTTGAATCTACAAATAGTAATACTACTGCTAAGCTACCCATACTCAAACTGGGTAAGTATGAGATGTGGGTGATAAGAATTAAGCAGTACTTCCAGATACAAGACTATGCTCTATTAGAGGTCATAGAGAATGGTAACTCATGGGTGTCTGTACCATAAACAACACAAGAGAATGGTACTTCAGTTATGAAGACGTCTGTACCTGTAACTGCTGAAGAAAAGACCAATAAAAAGAATGACGTGAAGGCTAGAAGCTTGCTACTCATGGAGCTCTTGTCCTCAATGAACAACAACTCAACATGATCATCCAGATACCAACCCGCTGATTCTAAAACAATGTTTGCTGCCATTGAAACACGATTTGGAGGTAATAAAGCTACTAAGAAAACACAAAAGACACTTTTGAAGCAACACTATGAAAACTTCAGTGCATCAAGCATAGAGTCTCTTGACTATATTTTCAACAGGCTCCAGAAGATTGTTAGTAGGCTTGCAATTTTGGGTGTGGTCATCTCTTAAAAAGACTTAATTCAAATTTTTTGAGCAGCTTGCCCCCCTGAGTAGAGCACATTCAGTATAGATATGTGAGTGAATAAGGGGCCGTGGAGAAGAAGGGGTTGGGTGAACGTAGTGGGTGAGTCAGAGTAGTGATGAGCGAGAGGGTGGGGGAGAGTGTGACAGTACTAGGGTGATTGTCTTGATCGAAGTCATGATATCTCTGGATTACTTGCACTAAATCAGTGTGCTGGTAGTACTCTATGAATCTAGGGTAGAGATGCACTATAGCTGGGTAGATGCGCAGTAGACTGCAAAACATGCCCTTTATTACTGCACTAATCACTAGTAGTACTAATCATGTAATGCCCCACGCAATGCCTGCATATGAGTTAGAACTACTAGCCCTGATTGTTAACACTGCTAGTCCTCAAGTTAGTACTGCTAGCTTCAGTGATAATGCTGTGTATGCTTTCATGGTTGAGAATCCCAATGGTTCTAATCTCCTACAGCAAGACTTAGAGCAAATTCATGAAGATGATCTGGAAGTAATGGATTTGAAGTGGCAACTCTCTCTGCTAAGTATGAGGGTAAAGAGGTACTATCAGAGGACAGGCAATACAATTTTCATAATGCTTAATATACTGCTGGGTAATTATAAACGCAAGGTAGATTGTTCAACTTCAAAGATGGGACACTTTGCCAGGGAGTGTAGAGCATCAAAAAGCAAGGAAGGATAGTTCAAAAATCAAGACAACACCAGGAAGCAAGGAAACAATGAAGACACATCTTCAAAGGAAATGTTGGCTATAAATGGTGTAGGTTTTGACTGGAGTGACATGGCATAAGAACAGGTTCAGACAAACATGGCTCTAATGGCGTTTTTAGACTCTGAGGTATACACTGATAAAACTTGCTCTAAAACTTGTCTGAAAAACTATGAAACTCTTAAGAAATAGTGTGATGATTTGATTGTTAAGCTTAATCAAACTGAATTTACAACAGCTACTTATAAAAGAGGTTTAACAACAATAGAAGAACAACTTATCACATATATAAAGAATGAGGTTCTTTTTAGTAAAGAAGTTGCAGTTCTTAGAAGAGAAATGTGCTTAAAAGTGAGTTTGAAAAGGTTAAGCAAGAAAAAGAGGGCATTGAATTTAAAATTGAGAAATTTGATAAGGCCTCAAAAGACATAGACAAGTTGTTAGGGAGTCAGATAACTGACAAAAGTAAAAAGGGTTTGGGATATAGTGCAGTACCTCCACCTCATCTTTTAATCTATAATAGACCTAACAAGCTTGATTTGTCTTATTCTGGTCTTGATGAATTCAAAGAGCCTGAATTCAAAGGTTATGGTACTGAGGATAGTAAAGTAAAGATCAAAATGTTTTTGGATATAAGAAATCCAGATGGTGTTCCTAAGGTAAATTCTGATAACATCTTTTGTAAAAGACAATTATCGAAAGATACACGTAACGTTCGTTTGAGTCTTCACTTAATGTTGATAAAGAAACTGTTTTTCCTATTGATAAAAAGGTAGAGTCTGTCAAACCTAAAAATCATGAAAAACTAGTTAAAAAGTCAGTTAGGTATGCTGAGATGTATAGATCACAAACTCCTAGGGGGAATCAAAGGAATTGGAATGGGCAGAAGTCCAATCAACTAGGAAGTAATTTTGTGATGTATAACAAAGCTTGCTTTATTTGTGGGAGTTTTAATCATGTACAGGCTCAGTGCAAATACCATCAAAGGGAAAGGATGGTATATGGGAATAATTATAACATAGTAAACTACAACTATACTACCAAAAGGACTCACCCTAATGCTCAAAGGAACATGGTACCAAGAGCAATTTTAATGAAAACTGGCCTAAAAACTTTTATTACTGCTAGGACAGTTAATACTGCTCATCCTAAATCTACAGTTTTAAGTGCTAAACCAATGTCATGTTTTCCAAAAACAGCACAATCAACTGTAAGAAGACCCTTTTAATCTAAAACAACATTATCTAACAAAAGGTTTACACATAAAGTTAATACTGCCAAGGCACAGGCAGTTAATACTGCTAGGCCACAAGCAGTTAATACTGCTAGGCCAACAACAGTTAAAACTGCTAGGCCAAATTCTGTAGTTGTTAATGCTATTAGGGTTAATCAGGCAAATGCTGTAAAGGCCTCAACATGTTGGGTTTGGAGACCTACCAAACCTAATAGTGCATCAATCACTTTGAAGAAACATAATTACATTGATACACAAGGCAGATCTAAGTCAGTGATGGCTTGGGTCCCTAAAGGAATCTAATTTCCTTATTTTTATGTGCAGGGCAAGCCACAACAAGATGATACAGGATTTGTTGACAATGGATGCTCAAGGCACATGACTGGGAACATAGCTTATCTCTAAGATTTTAAGGAATTTGATGAAGGTTATGTTACATTTGGAGGAGGAGCACATGGTGGTAGAATTTCTGGTAAATGAACAACTTCAAACTGAAGTCTGATTTTGAAGATGTATAACTTTGTCAATGAGTAAAATTCAATCTTTTTAGTGTCTCATAGATGTGTGACAAAAAGAAAATATGTCCTTTTTACTGACACTGAATGTCTTGTCTTACTCCTAATTTATAATTGTCCCGATGAAAGTTAGATACTTCTCAAAAATTCCAAAAAGAACACCATGTACATTTAGATATGAAGAACATTGGTCCTAAATGAGACTTTAACTTGTCTATGTTGCAAGGCTAACATTATATTAATCAATGCTCTGCATATCAGCTTGGTCATAATACATTTATAACATAACAAGCTTGTTAAGGATAGATCATTGTAAGAAGGATTTCCAGACAAAATGTTTAAAAATGGACCCAAAACCTGTGTTGCTTGTCTTAAAGGGAAGCAACACAGAGCTTCTTGTAAGTCCAAAGTTCTGAATCCAATTACTAAGTCTTTGTTTATGCTACATATGGATCTGTTTGGTCCAACTTCTGTGAGTAGTTTAATGCATAAGAAGTATTGCTTAGTAGTCACTAATGATTATAGCAAGTTTACATGGGTTTTATTTTTAACAACTAAGGATGAAACCAGTGAGATCCTTAAGAAATTTATCAAAGAAATAGAAAACCTAGTGGATAAGAAAGTGAAAATAATCAGGAGTGATAATGGAACAGAGTTTAAAAATAAAGTTATGGATGATCTTTGCAAAGAAAAAGGTATTAAGAGAGAATATAGTGTAGCCAGGACTCCTCAGCAAAATGGTGTAGTTGAGAGGAGGAATAGGACACTAATTGAGGCTGCTAGAACAATGTTAGCTGACTTTAAGTTACCTACCACATTTTGGGCTAAAGCAGTTAGTACTGGCTTGCTATGTATATAATAGGGTGATTAGTATCAGCCTCATAAACAAGGACACATTTAGGAACTTTTAAGAGGTTTTAAACCTGCCCTAAGCTATTAAAGAAACTATTGGATGTCATGTTACTATTCTAAATACTTAGACAGTTTAGGCAAATTAATGGCAAAAGTGATGAAGTTTTCTTTGTTGGATTATTCCATTGAGTAGTAGAAGTAATTAGGGTATACAACACTAGAAACAGAGGTAGAAAGAAAACTTATTGGGTTTTTAGAGAATAAGCATATGATAGAAGGGAATGGTCCAAAGTGGTTGTTTGACATTGATTCTCTAACCCAATCTATAAATTATGTACCAGTTGCTGCATGTACAATCATTAATAAATCTGCAGGTACACAAGGAGAACTTAATGCAAGTACATCAGAAGAAATCAACCAAGATTGCATTGTGATGCCAATTTGGAAAGATGCTTCACACTTTGATTCACCTACCCAGGATGTTGATAACGGTGAACCAAAATCTGCTGCTGATGATCAAAAGCAGGATGGAGATGGTCCAAATAATGAGAATGATGAACAAGGTAAGTCTGATGATGTTTGCAGTCCTAAAGAAGTTAATGCTGCTGGACAACATGTTAATACTACCAGTCCTGATGTTACTACTAGTAGCTTTAAACTTAATGTTGTTGGTCCATCAGTTAATACTGCTAGTTCATATGATCAAGATAGCCCTAAAGACATGTTCACTATGGGAGCTAGTCATACACTTGAAGCCACTCATGTTGAGTTCTTCAGTGGAATGGAAAAATTGAACCCCATAGTTGATTTGGGGAACATCACAAATTCCTATACAGTTCCAACCACTCCCAATACAAGAATTCATAAAGATCACCCAATTGAAAATGTGATTGGTGATGTGAAGTCATCTGTTCAGACAAGAAGAATGACAAAACCTACTTCTGAACAAGGGTTTCTTAGTGCTGTATATGAACAGAAAACACATGATACCCTGAATACTTGTTTATATGCTTGTTTCCTATCACAAATTGAACCCACAAGCATTGCTAAAGCTCTATCTGATTCATCTTGGGTGGAAGCAATGCAGGAAGAACTTCTGCAATTCAAACTCTAACAGGTTTGGATACTTGTGGATTTGCCTATTGGAAAGAGGGCCATTGGAACAAAATGGGTCTTCAGAAACAAGAAAGATGAAAGAGGGATTGTGATTAGGAATAAAGCAAGGTTGGTTGCACAGGGTCATAGACAAGAAGAAGGTATAGACTATGAAGAAGTTTTTGCTCATGTGGCAAGAATTGAGGCAATAAGATTGTTTTTAGCCTATGCTTCTTTTATGGGTTTTCTGGTATATCAAATGGATGTGAAGAGTGCTTTCTTATATGGAACTATTGAGGAAGAAGTTTATGTTACTCAACCACCAGGATTTAAAGATCCTGACCATCCAGACAAAGTTTACAAGGTGGTCAAGGCACTTTATGGTTTGCATCAAGCACCAAGAGCATGGTATGAAACCTTGGCTAACTATCTGTTGGGCAATGGGTTTAAAAGAGGCAAGATTGATCAGACATTATTTATCAAGAAGCAAAAGGAGATATTTTGCTTGTACAAGTTTATGTTGATGACATTATCTTTGGCTCTACAAACAAGGATTTGTGTACTGATTTGAGAAGACTTATGAAAGGATAAGTTAGATGAGTTCAATGGGAGACTTACTTTCTTGCTAGGATTACAAGTACAACAAAGGAAGATGGAATATTTATAGATCAGAATAAATATGAGCATGAGATTTTGAAGAAATTTCAACTACTCTGATTGCAGTTCTGCTTCAACACTAGTTATTTGAGAAAAAGCCTTTAGTCAAGATGAGATGCAGATGATGTTGAAGTAATATCTCTAATAGATCTATGAATTGGATCTTAATGTATCTGTACAACATCTAAGCCAGATATCATGTTTGCAGTATGTGCATGCGCCAGATTTCAAGTTACACCAAATACATCACATCTCTTAGCTGTCAAGAGATTTTTTAGATATTTGAAAGGCCAAACAACCTTTAGCCTTTGGTATCTAGGGATTCTCCATTTAAACTAGTTGCTTATACTGATAGTGAGTTTATGAATGGCTTAGCAAGCTCAAGGATAGGAAGTCAACAACTGGAGGTTGTCAGTTTTTAGGAAACAGTTGATATCTTGGCAGTGCAAGAAGCAAACTGTGGTTGCCACCTCTATAACTGAAGCTGAATATGTGGTTGCTGCTAGTTGCTGTGGACAAGTACTCTAGATTCAAAACCAATTGCTGGATTATGGGTATAATTTCATGCATACTGTCATTAATATTGATAATAACAGTACTATCTGCATTATTGAAAATCCTGTTCAACATTCTAAAACAAAACATATAGAGATTAGACATCATTTTATAAGATATTGCAATGCTAAAAAGTTAATTCAAATGGTTAAAATTCATACTGATTTAAATGTTGCAGATCTTCTTACAAAAGGTTTTGATGCAAGCAGATTTCAATACTTGGTCTCAAGTATTGGAATGTTGAATCCTTAACTGTCTATATCTCTTTATGTTTTTTTTGTAAAAGTTTTGTAAGGGATTAATACTATTAGTTTTCTCAATTAATACTGCTAAGTATAATTACAACTGTTAGTTATACCTAAGACTGTTTGTTAAAACTGTTAGTCATAGTTAATTATGTCAAGAAGAAATGTTTTGGATTTTGTATATTTAGCTATGAACTAACATCTGTAGGTAAAGCATGTTGAATACCTGATGTTGAATACTTCACCTTTTTGAAGTAATGTTTGAGAAAGAAGATAATAGTCTTGGTTCACAGTGTTTAACTTTTATTCATGGGTTATGCATAAATATGGATCCTCATGAATTCCCACATGTCTATCTAGTATTTTCTTGTGTGCTTGTGATGAATAGAGGCATGTTGTTGCATAATTATTGAAGACAGAGTTAATGTTGTTCGACTTCAGTTAATACTACTAGGCAGAAAATTACTACTTCCAGGCAAATGTTAATGTTGTTAAGATGACATGGGCACCAAAGTTGCAACTGTTTCAAATTCTTATCTCTTGAAGCATTGTTTCAGGTATGGATAGAGGATGTGTTATCTCATAGTGTGTTCCAAAGAATCAAAATTCTAGGCGTTTCAAAAGAGGTTCGGGACACCAAGATTTCCTCGTTATGGTCCCTGACAAAGAGAAAGGTTGGTGATGAGGCCTGTCCATAAGGAGTTGGGTGACAGATGGAAAAGGGCTAGCACACTACTATTCTAGCTTAGAAGCAGAGCCGGACAGTGGTAAAACAAGTTAAGACTAACCATGGCCAAACTAATGGATCAACTTCTTTAGGGAATGTTCAGGTAGTGGTCCCAGGTGCCAAGATACCATATTGGGGGATGTGAATGCTCAAACTAGGTTTGAGATTACATCTAAACAGTCCAATGATCCACCTCTCTCAAGAGGTTACACACTTGGAAGTGGGGAGGACAGTATGAAACTATTGGAATTGATGGAACTTTGTACACAACTGTCATATAAAAACAGAAAGAGAAAAAGAGTGTTTTGTAGCAAAGAAATGAGAGATTAAGTGAGCTTAAAAATAAAAAGAGAGATGTGTGCATAAAAACATAAATAAGTGATTATGTGAGCAAAAAGAAATGAGAGAATGTGAGCATAAAAACAGAAAGAGAGTTTGTGAGAATCACATTTGATGATGAAAATTGTTTTTTTGGAATGAAATTTAGGTAATTACTTGGTGTATTGAAGTTAATGTTGCTAAGCATACAGTTTCTACTGCTGGTATACTTTACTGCTGCTAAGCTTATGTTGGGTTCAGTTAATGCTGTTCGGCTATTATATGCTGAGTTCAAGTAATGCTGGCTGAGGGTGATTATATAAATACTTTGATTAAGGGTTTCATTTACTTCTTTATTTGATTTCATTCATTCAAACACTCTCTAAACATAAACCCTAACTCAATTTTCATCTTTGATCATCAACATCATCACTATGTCAAGCCCTAAGTTTGCTGAAATGCACAATGTGGTCGCGTTCTTGGAAAAACCTGTAGAAAGTGATAGGTTTGCAGAGATAATTGATTTCTTGAAAGCAAGTTCTGTTCATTATGCTTTACCAGTCAATCCAATCATCTACACATCTTGTATTGAACAATTTTGGGCAACTGCCAAGGTACAGACATTTAACGGAGTATGTCAGTTACAAGCCCAAGTTGATAAAAAGAGGGTTATCGTTATGGAGTCAAGCATTAGGAGAGATCTTCACTTGGATGATGCAGAAGGTACTGGTTGTCTTCTAACTGCTACTATTTTTGAAGAACTGGCACGTATGGGGTATGAAAAGCCTTCTCAAAAGCTTACTTTTTATAAAGCCTTTTTCTCTCCACAGTCGAAGTATTTCATTCACACTATTACACAATGTCTAAGTGCTAAATCCACTGCATGGAATGAGTTTAGTTGTTCAATGGCTTCTTTGATCATATGTTTAGCAACAAATATCAGATGTTTATCTGTTAAGTCATTTTTGTGTATAGTGTAACATTATATAGAGGAGTCAAATTTTGTATGTATCCAGTTTTTACAAAGTTTTCATTAATCACCACTGGGAGATATGTCACTCAGAAGAAGATTTTTGTTAATCCCTTTACAAAATAAGATTTTGCTAATATGAAAGAGAGCTAGAAAGGGATTTTTCTGGAAGTGTGAAGAATAACACCTTATTTGATACTATGATGGTTTCAAGTTTTGAAGAAGTGGGTAAGATTCAGTTCCAACTGACTCTATTAAATACGATTCTAGTCACCATCAACATCTCTAAAACCAAGAGAAACAACCATCTAGATGACTCAGAGACATGAGGACCAGATGATAAGAAGAGTTTCTTTAGATGAGACAGAGCATGAGGAAAGTGTACCCACACCTTCCAATGATTCATAACCTAGTGGTGAGGATAGCATGTAACTAACTGATTTGATGGTTTTATGTACCAAATTGCAAACATAAGTTCTTGATTTAGAAAAAGCAAAGGATGCTTAAGCAAAGGAGATTGCTGCTTTAAAGAAGAGGATCCAGAGATTGGAAAGGAAGAAAATGTTAACACCTATAGGATTGAAGAGACTCACGAAAGTTGGCATGTCTAGGAGAGTTGAGTCCTCTGAAGATCAGGAGAGTTTGGGTGCTCCTAAAGATGCATCCAAACAGAGGAGGAGTATTGCAGATCTTGATAAGAATGATGATGTAACTTTAGTTGATGAAACTCAAGAAAGACAAGATGATGAATTGATGTTTAATACTGGAATTTTGGATACTGATGAGATGCCTGTGGAAGCAAAAGTTGATGAGAAAGATGAACAGAGTACTAAGCTTGATGATAGTACTGCTGGTGAAGTAGTTACTACTGCTAGTGTTGAAGATAGTGATGTTCCTACAACTATTGAGGAAATCACTTTGGCTCAGACACTTATTCAGATCAAAGCAGCTAAGCCTAAAGTTGTTACTACTGCTGCTACAACAACAACAACTACAAGACCCACGGCTAAAGGGGTAGTAGTACAGGAGCCAAGTGAGTTCAGAGTTTCACAAGAGGCACAACCTTCAATTTCTAAAGACAAAGGAAAGGTATTATGATTGAGCCTGAAGTTCCTTTAAAAAGAAAAGATCAAATTGCTCTTGATGAACAAATTGCAAGAGATATTCAAGCTAAGTTAGATGCTGAATTAATAGAAGAACAAAAGCTAGCAAGGAAACAAGAAGAAGAAGCCAACATAGCATTGATTGAGTCATGGGAAAATACACAAGCTATGATGGAGGCTGATAGATTGCTGGTTGAAAGACTCCAATCAAAAGAAAGAGAGGAGTTGACAGATAAGGAAAAAGGAAAACTATTTATGGAACTAATGGAGAAAGAAGAAAAATTTTGCTTGCACCAGAGCACAAGAAAAAGCGAACATACCTCCTACAAGGGCACAAAGAGACTCAAATGTCTACATATCTTAAGCATTATGGAGTGGATACGACTACAAACGCTAAGGGGAAAAGAGTTTTTAATGAAATTCAAAAAGTTGTTTGCAAGGAAATTGAAGAAGGTAAAATACTTTCGTGACTATGGGGTTCTGAGGTACAGGAAAGCAAAGAAAAGAATGATAGAAGGTTATAGTGAGGAAGCACAGCTAAAGGCCAACACGAAGAGTATGCTTAGAAGGAAAAGAGCAACAACAAGAATCCTCAAAGAAATAAAGAATGGAGGAAGACAAAGAGTCAGATGAAGTTGAAGAAGTTGAAGAATATGATGAAGTTGAGCTAAAGAAGAATTTGGTGATTAAAAAGGATGAAGATATAGCAATTGATGATATACCACTTGCTACCAAACTACCAGTGATTATTGATTACAAGCTTCATAAAGAAGGTATGTTGGTACATTATTAGTTGATAAGAGTAGATGGAAGTTCAAAGAGATACTCTTCAATGATTAGGATGCTACAAGGAATAAACAGAGAAGACTTGGAGGTTCTTTGGAGGATAGTAAAGACAAAGTATAATGATATAAGGCCCGAAGATGAATTTGAAAGTGTGTCATGGGGAGATTTGAAAGTCATGTTTGAACCAGACAAAAGAAGTGATGTATGGAGAATTTTACAAGGATACATGGTGACCATTTGGAAGTTGATTGATTCATCTGGAGTTCACTTTGTAAGGTTTGACAATGTCCACATTTTTATGTTGGTTGAAAAGAGATATCCCCTCACACCAATAACCATCACCAATATGCTAAGCAAGAAACTTCAAACTGATCATCAAAAGAGAGGTGCTATTCAGTGGCTAAAGCTTATGGTAAATGCTAGCAAAAAGGTCAAATGAAGGTTTGACTGCATTCTTCCCGAGTATGTAGAGGACTTTAAGAAGAAACTTGAAGATTCAGAAGATGAACATCAAGTTTAGGGACGGATTTGGGGATTAAAGACTTCATGGATTCTTAGAAGTTAGTACTGCTCAAGTACATAATGGAAATTATGCTAAGTGGTTAGTACTGGTAGTATAATGTTACCACTGCTAGTTACTATTGTTAGTATAATTTAGTACTGATAGCATAAAGTTACTGCTGTTAGTTGAAGTTAAGACTGCTTAGTGTTGAAGACTAAAATATAAGCTAAGTAGTTAGTGCTGCTAGTAGTAAATGTTAAGACTGCTAGTACAAGTTACTACTATTAGTATATATTAGTACTGCTAGTACTATATTATATGCTTTAGTTTATTAGGTGTTACTGGTGAACAGGGTTAGACAACTGCTTGAGACTTTTATGTCAAGAGGATAAAGACGGATTAAAGAGATACACATTGTTTAGAGAACAAGAATACTTGTGAAGATAAGTATTGAGATATTTATGTACAAGATATACATAATGTATTTATTTAAAAGATTACGTTTATGTTTAGAAAAGATTAAGATATCTTAGGAATGTATTGTAAGCCGACTAGGACTCCTTAAGTCTATTATTGTAAACCCTAGTACTAAGTGAAGAGTACTCGTATTATTGATCTAATAATATTGGAGCGTTTGGTTATATCTTTGTTTGTTCAAGATTACTGCTTTATTCATAATACTTCTAGGTATTAAGGTGTAGATTCCGCATACACTTTGATATACATACAAAGTTTCTACAACAAGTTATTTTGGATTTATCCAAGGTAATTTAACCTTAGTCAACCTAAGGAATCGATCTAGGTTTGGGATCAACAAAGATCTTATAGAATTGAATATTAGCACGTGAATTCACCTCTTTTAGGAATTTTGTTATACAAGCATCGTGATTTGCATTAAAGACACATTTATGACATGTAGAACAAACAAAGTGTTTGGAATTCCAAAAAGGACTAGAATTCCTTGAGTGATCTACTAGTGGCACAACATTTGACGTTACACAACTACTCTTTGATACATGCAAACTTCTAAATGTTTGATTTTTGCTCCTAGGTTTTGATTTGCTTAGTAGTGTTTTGTAGACTAGTACAAGGCATCACACTAGATTTTGAATTCCTATCTTTTTTGTGTCTTTTTATAGCTTTCTCTAGATAGTGATTATGAACCATGTCATTTTAATTAAATCTTGGCATGTTCTTAGAACTATTCCTAGATTCGCTAAATGCAATCACGTGATTAGGTTTTGCAAAAGCAGATTCACTTCCTTTAGGCAAATAATGTTGAGTGACTAATTTTGACAAATCGTTTTTCACATCAACTTGGGAGGAAAACCGTGGTTTTAAAATTTTAGGTCGCTCAGATTGAAAGGCATTCGGTTGTCTAACAACTGATTGGTTTCTGAGTGGTTGTAAAGTCGGTTTCTTCAAGACTGATGGTTTTGCAAACTTAGTATCCATAATATTTCCTTTTAACTTTCTTCATTCTTTTTTCAAGCAACAATTGAAAAAACCTTTTCTTGAAGCTGAGCTTTTAAATCAACATTTTTAGTCAGAACTTTTGGTTAATTGGACAATTAGAGAGTCATTATGGTCTTTGGTCTTAACTCGTGTCTTTTTGATAGAATCATAAAGATCTTTGTAAGTCTGTTTCAAATGCTCTTTTTCTTTATTTAAATGCTCATTTTCAGTAAGTAATTTAGCCACACTATGTTCCAATTCGATGTTAATGGTTTTAATTTCATATATGTCATGTTTGATCTTGGCTTCATTACTTTTTACTTTTAAAAATTGACCATGTTGCCCGAATTTTACAAATTGATTTTGATATTTAAGTTCAAGATCAATACAATGTGCTTCCATTTTTGAAAAATATTTTTAAAATTGGGCAGCGGTCTTTTTGAGAAAAATATTTTCAGACTCGAGAGATTGGTTTGAAAATTCAGTTGTCTTTTTATCAAGTGATGAATCAAGCATAAGACCTTTGACTTAACATTTTTCAGTATACTGGTCAACCTCTCCCTCATTATTGAATTCAGGTTGCTCAGTATGTTGTTGTCCTGTAGCAAAGTTATTACATTTATCAGTCAATTGTACATAAGCCATTGGCTCTTCGTCATATACGGGTCTGGTATCTACATTATCCGCATCTGCATCATTCCCTGACCTGCTGCTTGTATCTTGCTTTCCAGATTCTGTCCCATTGCTTTCCATGACAATCAAATCAGCATCCAATGCTTTTGCTAAATCAACCTTACTCTGTTGCATTTGCATCTGTCTTTTATTCACCCTTTTGTTATACAGTCTTTTATGACGTGTTCTTCCAGCAACGGAATTCTTAACATTACCCATGTGTTGAAGTAATGTGTCTCTGAACTGTTTAACTTCGATTCCAGTGTATTCAGCAAAGTATTTGTCTGTCATTTGACTGTCATAATTCAAAGTAAACTATGAATCAAGGAGCTTCTGAAACTGTCTGTTGATCACCCAAAAGGCAGCCATGGATCTATCTTTTTGGAATTCATCTTTGTCAAGTTGCTTCTCTAGTTGATCTACATTGAGAAACATCGTACTTGTGAAAGTATCATCATCTTGACCAAAGAGTGACATAATGCATTTGATCCATGTTGTTCGGTACAAATGTCTTTTAAGTCTTGATTTGAAAGAACTTGTAGGTGTGAATGAAATGATCTAAATATGGCATACATCTCTCTTTTGCTTTTGACATTTTGTATCTTATTGCTTGCACATATTTTTTTTCCATTGTATCGTATTTGATGTGAATGAATTACGAATCTTAAGTAGATAAAGTGATTTGTTGTGGTTTATTTATCAAAAAAAATCGTTGTTGTAATTGAAGTACTTGAGCTTAATTAACGACTATTAAAAAACTTAAAATAAGGACTAACGATGAAAAAGTTTACGTTTTTTTTTTTTTTTATTTTTTTTCTTTTTCTTTTATTTTTTTTAAACTAAAGTTTCTAAAGTGATAAGTTTGAAACTTAAAGACTAAAAGTTTAAAAATGTTTTAAAAACTAAGTCTAAAAGTAAAAATTATTGAAAACTAAAGGTTGAAATTGAAAATATGTTAAAATTTAAGACTAGTAGTAAAGAGTTTAACAATTAAGTGTTTAAAATAGAAATGTTAAAAAAAAAAGAAGTAAACGTATTTAAAAGTGAAATTATGAAAGCTTAAAGGTTAAAAAGGTAAGTTTTACTAGCCGTTTGGTGTCTAGGTTTTGACATGATGGAATGGGTTCACTCCCGAAATGTGTTGTTTGGTATACAACTTTTACCATCAATATTTGGAGTGAGTCCCAAAAATAGAATCCTTGCTACAATATTAGGTTTTTTTTCTCTCCTCTGCATGACTCACATATCACTTTAGCTTTATACACATATATAATTTTTTATTTCATTGTATGTGAGTGGTGATATAAAAATTAATTTCGGATGGGCCTACAATTTCTGGAATGGAAGAGCAAATATGTTTAAGTTATTAAAATAATCCATAATTATTGTCTTTTTTTTTGTTAAATCTAATTATAAACCAAATCCTAACACTATTTCTAATCTTAGCCAACAACCAAACGGACCTTAATCTTTAAACAATATTAAATAATATATGCACAAATGTACGTCTATTTTTCTTTTGCTCGCTTTCCAGTTATGGGTTTTTCATTTCAATTTCGTTTATCCTATTTTGATCGCGTTTATTGATGATGAAACAAAAATAAACACGCTACGATGATGTTTCAAAGAGTGAATTTCTAATGAAGTTTAGTTTTATGACCTTCATGCGAAGACGAAACTAAACTGAAAAAACCCGAAACAAGCTGTTATTTCATAGAAAACTTAGATATTTCACTAGTCTTATTTCGCTTGTTTATTCCTCATGTATATTCCTCCTGTATATACCTCATGTATATTCCTCCTGTATATTCTGCTTGTATTCAAATTAGTTGCATATTTTGCTGGAACATAAAAATTTATATTTCGCTGGTACTTTTTCAGTTTACAAACAAACAAAACAAAGATCTAAAATTTTAGGATCCTTGTCTCCTTGCTGTTTGATAAACCGTGGAAGAGAGGAAAACCAAACTAAAAAGCTTTAATAAGCTTCAAGAATAAGCAGATGACAAAGATAAGTAAGCCACAGAAATACTTATCACAATAAGCTAAAAGCTTTTTATAAGAAAGAAATGTTTTTGTGGTTTTTTCGAATACGTCATTGCTAAAGGAAACCAAGATAAGCTGCTATTGAACTAAAGAATAAATAAGCTATGGAAACAAAAACATTAAAATAAGCTGAAAAAGTGTCCAATATAAGCTACGATAAGCTCTAAAAACTAGTTAAGTTAAATTAAATTGTTTTGACATGTAAAATTCTTTTCAAGCCTTTTTTTAATATAACTAATAAAGCTGAAAACCAAAAAATAAGCTACAAAAAATAAGCTATATAAAAAGTTGTTTTAACCACTTTTAATCTAAGACAACCTTTATCCAACAAGCTGTTGTTGATATGACAAGAAAAGACCACGCTTTTTAGCCAAATAAGTCCTAAAAAACCGAATCAAAATATGCTTATAAATTAGTTTTTGCCCTCAAAATAAGCTGTAATGAGCAAATAAACAACTAAAACTAGTTACAAATAGGATGTAAGCCATTTAAGAAAGAAAGTAACAAGCTTTTCTATGACATATTGAAGACCACAATATAAGCCGTAACATATGACTTTCTAAATTGCAATTCAGCCCATATGACAACAGCCCAAAACAAATGACAAATTCAACTTTTTGGTAAATATAAGCTACGAAAGAAAGGAAAGAAAAATAAAAAATAAGCTGAATGGAAATAAGCTCAAATAAGCTGTCCTAAAAAGCTATAAAACCACAAACACGATCACTAACTACCCCTTGGAGACTAATACCACATGTTATCCCATTTATCTAATCCATATCTCAACCCTCATAAGCTATACCAATAACGCCGAATAAAAAATTAAGTAGAGGAGAGATGTACGAGGAGAGAAAAAAGGAAGAGTGATATGATTACTATGTGAGAAAATAGTAACCAACACCCTTCACCACATGAAGTGAAGGCGTATTTATAGTCTTTTGGGATCAAAAAGGCTCATGTGATTTGGAGATAATACTGATAAGGTTTGAGTTACTAGTGTAGCATAACATAGTATAGTTATGATAGTAGTGGAAAAATATGTAAGTAGTAGTATTGTAGTTAATACTGCTAGTATATATTACTATTGCTAATGGAAGTTAAGACTCTCAGAGAGACTTAGAAGAACTATATAAGTATTTCTATGCAGAGTCGACTATCTCTCGCGCGCACGCTACGCTCGAGCTCGCTGCGCGAACGCAGAGCGCAATAGAGATATGATGAGTAGAGATTACAAGCGGAGATAGCGCTATAACTAAAAGTTACAACTGTTAGCATAAGTTGGTACTACTAGTGTAATTTAGTACTGCTGATGAAGAATGAAGAAAATATTCTAAGTAGTTACTACTGTTTGTACACAGTTAGTGCTGCTGGAATAAAAGTTAATGCTGCTGGTTACAACTGCTGAAAGATTACAACTGCTAAAAGAATTTCTACTGTCAGAAGGATAAAAATGAAGATTGCTTATCGAGATTACTTACGGGATAAGTATGAGATCTTTTTGTAAAAGATACGTATAAGTTATTTTTTTAGAAAATCATGATAACTTAGGAAAATATTATAAGCCTGTTAGGACTCCTTGGTGTATAAAAGGAGGTCCTAAGGTATAGAGTTTAAGGTACCAAAATCGTATCAAATCATATCAAAGTTCATAGTGTTATTCATAGCTTCAAGGTTTTGTAAACTCTAACACTATTAAGAGTGTTTGTTTTATATTGAGGCTGAAAGTTTAGTAAACTGTTTGTTGTTACTGTTTTATTACTTATTCTTCTTAGTATCATTGACTAGATTCCGCATAGTCTTTGATATATTCAATCAAAGTTTCTACCATAGTTGTCTTGGATTTATTCAATACAACTAAGCCTTTTATAAGCTAAGCAAGATCTATTTAAGTGGGATCAACAAGTGGTATCAGAGCTTGTGTTCTAAAACTTTGATCTAGAAGAAACTAACAAGAAAAACCCTTTATTCACAAGGAAGAGATGGATCTAGAAATTGCTCAAACCACTACTACTGCAAAGTTGCCCATTCTCAAACAGGGTGAATATGATATGTGGAGGCTAAGGATTGAGCAATACTTTCAAGTACAAGACTATGCTCTATGGGATGTCATAGAGAATGGAAACTCATTCAAACCAGTACCTCAAACAACAACAAATGCTGATGGTTCCTCAACTTCACTAATACCAGGTCCTGTCCCTACTAAAGAAAAGGTTCAAAAGAAGAATGATGTGAATGCAAAAAGTATGTTACTGATGGCACTTCCTAATGAACATCTAATGACTTTCAATCAGTACAAGGATGCTCAGGGGGGGGGGGAGGGGGGACTTTGTTTGCTTGCTATACAATAAGATTGGGTGTAATTGATAGCCACAAAGAAGACTCAATGACTCTTTAAAGCATATGTATAAGAACTTTAGTGCTCCAAGCACAGAGTCTCTTGACTCTATTTTTAACAGGCTTCAGAAGATTGTAAGTCAGCTGGCTATCTTGGGTGAAAATATTTCACAAGATGATCTTAATTTGAAATTTTTGAGAAGTTTGCCTTCTGAGTGGAATACTCATGTTGTGGTCTGGAGGAATAAACCTGATCTGGACATAATGAGCTTTGATGATCTCTACAACAATTTCAAGATTGTTGAACAAGAGGTTAAAGGAACTGCAAGCTCAAGCTCAAGGTTTCCGAATATTAGCTTATGTGTCATCCCTAGCAAGTACTAATAAGTTAATACTGTTACAGAGCTTAGTACTACTAACACTCAAGTTAGCCCTGCTAGCACTCAAGTTAGCACTGCGTACTATAAAAGTTAGGGGGACTGCTAACTTAAGTGATGACACTGTTTATGCATTTTTAGCCAGTCAACCAAACGGGTCTCAACTTGTATATAAGGACCTTGAACAAATCCATAAAGATGACATAGAAGAGATAGATTTGAAGTGGCAGTGAGCATTGCTGAGCATGAGGGCAAGAAGGTTTTTCCAGAAAACTGGTAGAAAGATCACTATCATTGGGAGTGACACAGCTGGATATGACAAGTCTAAAGTGGAGTGTTTCAACTGCCGTAGATGAGCACTTTGTTTACAAGGAATGTAGGAGGGACATAGGATCCAATGTTAGCAGGAACAGGAATCAAGACAGCTCTAGAAGGACTGTAAATGTAGAAGATAAATGTAGAAGAAACTTCTTCCAAAGCCATGTTGGCTATTGATGGAGCTGGTTTTGACTGGAGCTATATGGCAGATGATGAAGTCCCTACAAACATGGCTCTTATGGCTTTTTCAGACTCTGAGGTACATAATGACAAAACTTGTTCAAAAACCTGTCTAAAAAGCTTTGAAACTCTTAAAACTCAACTTGATGATTTAAGAATAGAGTTTAACAAATCTGAGTTCAATTTAGCTACTTATAAAAGAGGGTTAGCATCTGTAGAAGAGCAACTTGTCTTTTACAAAAAGAATGAGGTTATTTTTTGTGAGCAACTTGCTGTTCTAAAAAGAGATATCTCATATAAAGACTCAGAAATTAGTATGCTTAAAAGTGAGTTAGAAAAGCTTAAGCAAGAAAAAGAAAGCAATCAACTTAAAATTGAAAATTTTGATAATGCTTCTAAGAGTTTAGACAAATTAATAGGGAGTCAGATAACTGATAAAAGTAGAAAGGGTGTGGGGTTTGTAAGCAATAATGCTGTTCCACCTCTCTGTACAGGATTATTTTTACCCCCAACGCTTGATTTGTCCAACTCTGGTCTAGAGGAGTTTCAACAGCCTGAGTTTGAAGGTTGTGGACCTAAGACTAGTAAGAGTGTCAGTGAAGACATTTTTAATGAGGTTAGGGAATCTCCTGATGCCCTATTGGTTGAGGAGTTAGTGTCAGATGATAAATAAAAGAAGAAAACTATTATAACAACCCACAATTTTTCCCTATGTAATTATCCATCTATTAAATTAGATGCAATTTTCCTCAGTATAATTTCCATTTATTAAATTAGATACAACCATTTTCATGGAAAGATTTTTCCATCCATAATGTAACGTAACTTACATTACAAAAGTAAACGAGCTAACGCAACCTACTAATGCCAATTCCATCAACGTTTATGTCAAGTAAACATTCTAATATGTCAACCAATATGTTTTAAACTCCATTTTTACCATACGTTATCTATTTAACGTACCTTTCATAACATTTAATACAAAACGGACTTTAAACGTTAACGTTTATAACAAAACCCTAATTATATGTAATGTTTACATACAAAATAAATGTTCAAGCTTTCAAGGCATGTGTACAAGTGTACAATGCATAATATTTAAATTATATTTCCGTCCAAAACCCTAGTACAACTCCTTTAAGCTCAATGTACAACCCGTTTATGCAAGAATTTAAATAAGCCAATTTTCCCTCCATTTTTCTAAGGCATTTCATACCACTTCTTAAGCACAAGTTACAAGTCTCCTAAGCACCACATTTAAACATTTATTTCCCTCCATTTCACTCCACATAATTGGCTAAACCTAAAACCCTAACCCAAAACCCTAATGACCCTGATACCACTTAACTAGTTTCGAACCAAACCAAGACCAAGCAAGCACCCTTCTCCATGATTCACCACCATGCCTACTACCTTGCTAAGCACCTCGATCACCTCCTTGTCACCACCTAGCCAACTTGCACACCAAGAAAACCCCCTTGTCACCTCTTATGATAACCGAACCCCTCTCCACCTCTATATACCTTTTAAAGCTATTACTAGCTTCCATTAGTCATCCTAGCTATCCCTTGGCCATCACTCCTAGCTCGCCTTGGTCATTACTCCTCACAACTTGGGCACTACTCTCTCATTTAGCCTATATATAGCCGAAACACACACACTTTCACAAACACACAATTTTATCAAACACTACCTCAAAATCATGTTCTAATCAAGCTAAGGAAAAGAAAAGAAGAAAGGTAGGATAGTAAAAGCCAAGGTTTAAGAAGAAAGAGGAGTTCTTGATACATCTTTAAGTTTTCAACCTATATCAAGCCATTTTCGACCCATGCATTAAACACATAGTATTCATAATCAGTGTTCTATAATTGTCAACCTGTATTTTACATTCGGGCTATCCCCATCCTTAATAGGCTGCAGGATCTTATTTAAACAAGGGACTCACAAGTGGTATCAGAGCTATGAGAAACTTGGAATAAGAAGAACAAATAAATCCCAGTCATAAACCTTTTTCCTTCAAAAATAAACGATCGTCTGCATCACCAAGAATGAAATTCCACCATCCACCACCAACTCACCCTTCATCATCACAAAACACCAACCCAACAAACTACTCAAACAGTATCAACACATCAAGCTGCCTATTCTCAAAAAAGGGAGAATACGATCTATGGGCATATGGAAAAGAAACACTATTTGGCCCATCAGAGACTATCCAATCTGGGAGGTTATACAAAATGGGAATGGTCCTGTATCAATCACTACAGATACATCAGGACAAATTAAGGTTTTGCCTCCCAGAACTGCAGAAGAGATTGTAGCCAGAGAAAGAGAGAGAAAAGCAAGGACCACCTTGCTTTATGGGCCCTCAAAATAGATCATCTTGCTAATTCAATAAGATGGACTGATGCAGAACGAGATTGGGTGGATGCCATCATATCTAGATTTGGTGCTGGAAATTGACGATCCAAGAAGGATGCAGAAGTATATCTTGAAGCAAACAGGTTTGAAGGATTCTCTGTATCAACAACAGAAGGGCTTCACAAAGCTATGACAGGTTCATAGTCTTTTAAGTCAGTTAGAAATTCATGGAGCAGGGTGTATCATGAGGATGCAAATTCAAAATTCCTAGTTCTCTACCTTCTTGCCTGGTCAACAAGTTATCCTTAATTATGAGGACCCAATCCCACGGAGTGGACAGTCTAAGCTTTGATGACTTGTACAACAATCTAAGAGTCTTTGAGAGTGATGTAAAAGGCTCTACTGCATCATCTTCTAGCCAAAATGTAGCATTTGTCTCTGAGAACACCAGCAGTACTAATGATGTTAGTACCGCTTATTGTGTTCCCAATACTTCTGGTCAAAACTCAAGTATGAACAAACATCATCATACTCTATTACTTGATAATCAATCAAGTTGCCCTCAACTGGATCATGAGGACTTGGAGCGATGATGAATATGACTTGAAGAAATGGACTTGAAGTGGCAAGTGGCCTGTTCTCAATGAGAATGAAATAGGTTTTACAAGAAGACTGGTAGAAAATGCTACAATTTGATGCAAAGAAATCAGTTGGATTTGATAAAACCAAAGTGAATGCTTACAATTGCCACAACGACAGGGCATTTTGCTTGAGAGTGCAGAATCAAGGAAATCAAGACAACAGGAGGAGGTTGCATTTGGAATTCAGGAACCAAGGATGGGAAGCCAGAACTGGACAGAGGAGGATTCTAAAGCGATGGTGACAATTGATGGAGAATGTATAGATTGGACAAATCATTCAGAAGATGAAGATTATGCTTTTGATGGCTTGCACAACTCAACTCAGACACTGAGGTAATTTAATAGTTAAATAAGTGTAAAGTGTCTTAAGGAATCTATAAAAAACTGTATGATGCACAGAGTGAACACTTAGTGATGCAAGAATAGAAATTTAAGGCATATTTCTCTAGGTCTTAAGAAAGTTGAAGCACAGTTTGTTTCTCATTCAACAAGGACAACTTGGGTATGAACTAAAGATAAAAATTTATGAACGATAGATTTAGCTGATAAAACAGGATGTTCTCAAATACCTAAGAAATTATTAGAGAAGCTCAAAAGGAAAGTACGATTTAAAGGGCTAAAGTAGAAAAAAATGGCATAAATCTTCTAAGAATCTAGTAAACTGCTAAATACCAATGTGTGCTAATGATTAAGTTTGGGCTTGGGTTATGGGGATCACAGATATGATGGGTTTTGAGCTATGAAAAATGAGTGTTGCAGAGTGTTTTTTTTAGAATAAGAGAGTGAGTTAGAAAAACACCTTTGTATGAATTGGTTTGTTACAGCAGAAGGATTGCATTGCTGTACCCCCTACCATGGACAGGATTATATGCCCTCTGACCTGACATTGAAGTAGATTACTCTACAATTATACATATTGTCTAAAACAGACTCAAACTAGTGAATCTGAATCCCAATCAAGTGAATTTGATACTTGTGAATCTAACATTAGTACAGAACCCTCTGAATTAGTGTTTGAACCAGTTGTTAATGAATCTAATATAGCATGTCAACCTAAGGTCTGGTCTGATGCTCCTATTATTGAGGAGTATGAATCAGATAGTGAAGATGAGTATGTGTCTACACCAAGAAAAGAATAAGAAACACCTAGTTTTGCTAACAAGCAAGTAAAAACTCCGAGGAACTGTTAAGGATTCAGTTCTCCATAGTCAAAACCTAAGTTAATAAAGAAAGGAGTTGGGGTATGGGTTTACTGTAAGAGCATGTTTTGTATGTGGTAGTCTTAATCATTTAATTAGAGATTGTGATTTCCATGAGAAAAGGATGGCAAGAAAAGCCGAGTTAAACAATGGTTGGAATAATGTGCAAAGAGTGAATAAACAAAACCAATTTGTTCCTTCAGCAGTACTAACTATAACTGGTAAAATTCCAGTTAGTACTGCTAGAGCTAGAAGTACTAAAATTTTAGTACAGTTAGGCAAAGTCTTAACAGACAGACAGTACCTAACTAGTATGCCATGAAATTAATTACTATTAAGCCCACTTGTGAATAGAGTTAGATCCCAGCAAATTTTTTCACAAAACTCATTCACCTTCTCAAGCCTTTCAAAAAGACAAACAAAATACTTGTAGAACAGATTTTTCAAAAAAAAAATTAATACTGATAGTGTAAATGCAGTGAGTACTGGTTGGGGAAAATGGGAAATGATGTTAAGTCCTCAGCAGGTTGTAATGGAGACCACAAAGATACAACTGGCCACATTATCTCAAATACAATGGTGGATCAGTCTTTGAATTTGTTACACTTTCAAAGGTTCCACTAGGCAGGATCAAGCCCAAAAGGCTTGGGCCCTAAGAGAATCTAATCTTTTTATTTGATGTGAGGATTATCACTAGAGCTTTAAAGAATAAAGGAAATTGTTATATAGTGGATGTTCCCAGGCACATGACTGGAAACAAGGCCTACCTGCTGAATTTCAAGACTTTAATGTGGTCTGTTGTTTTAGAGGTAGTAAGGTTAATCACTGGTAATGGTAAAATTATAATGGTAGTTAGATTTTGAGGTGTGTGCTTTGTGAAAGAAACTTCACATTTCAATCTCTTCTATGTGTCACAAATGTGTGACAAAAAGAATAAGGTTCTGTTTAACTGACTCTGATGTCTTGTTTTGTCTCCGAATTTAAGTTACCTGATGAAAATCACAAGTATTACTTAAATTCCCCAGACAAAATCATTTGTACAGTTTCAATTTAGAGAACATTGTTCCTTCAGGAGGATTGGCTTGTTTAATTGCAAAGGCCACAACTGATGAATCTAACAAATGGCATAGGAGGTTGGGTCATGTCAATTTCAAAAACTTAAACAAACTTGTAAAGGGAAACCTTGTAAGAGGTTTACCTTCAAAGATTTTCAAAATGGCCACACTTGTGTTGGTTGTCAGAAAGGAAAGCCTATCACTAAGGCCTCCTGTAAGGACAAATCTAGTAAGCTCAATTAGCCACTGCTTACAACTTCTTCATATGGATTTGTTTTGGACTACATCTGTATGGAGCTTAAACCTATAAGACATATCTGCCTAGTTATCATGGTTGATTTTAGCAGGTTTAGTTGGGTTTTTTTCTTAAGAAACTAAGATGAAATTTAGTGGAATCGTTAAGGCCTTTTATAAGACAATATTGAGAACCAATTGAATCAAAAGTTTTTATTACTATTAGATGTGATAACGGTAAAGAATTAAGAACAAGGATGTTTATTGAATTCTGTGGGTCAAAAGAGATCAAGAGGGAGTATAGTAATGCAAGAACTCCACAACAAAATGGAGTTGCGAGAGAAAGAACAGGACCCTTATTGGAGGTTTCTAGAACCATCGCTTGAGATTCATTTTTACCTAACACTTTTTGGCTGAGCAGTTTTAGTACTGCTTGTTATGTTCTAAAATAGGGTATAGTGGACCAAGCCTAATAATAAGACACCTTATGAACTTTTAACTGGTTAAGATACCAAACTTATAAGTTGTATAAGACCTTTTGGGTGCATGTAACCATTTCTATACCATTGACACCTGGAAAGTTTGCTGGAAAATCAGTTGAGGGTTTTAGTTGGGTATTCTCTACAAAGCAAGGCTTTTTAGAGGTATACAAATTTAGAAACCAAAAAGAGTTGAAGAAAAAACCTGCACATCACCTTTCTAGAGAACAAACCAAATGTTGCAGGGAAAGGACCAACTTGGCTTTTTGATCTTGATTACTTAACTAATTCTATGAACTATCATCCTATTAGATCAGATGTAGGATCCCGTTAACACTTCATAACATAAAATCGATCCACGAATCGGAACTAGAAAATGAGAAGAAAGATTGAGTTGTTTAGAGAGAGAAAGAGGAGAGAGAAATGAGAGAAAAGAGAAAAGATATTTTTAGATATTTTGAACAACTAACTTTTCCAGAGGAAAAGTTCTGAATACTCCACGACACTTAAAATTGACGCGCGGGATATTTAATAGGACCCGGGGTCAGGTTTGGGCTTGGGATTAACCGAAACATATACAATATTAGAATAATATCGAGCCGATTCCGATATTATCCTATTACAATCATTAACAATTTAAGACCGAAGCTCCATCGTAGAGTGACCGAACTTCCTTGTTCGACTCAATAAATTGAGGCTAACAATCTCCCCCGAAGTGAGGTCTTGAACACGGGAACGAGCTTCCTTTATTGACTCAATAAAATTGAGGCTAACAATCTCCCCCGAAGTGAGTTCATTGATGACACTCCTTCATGAGATCAGTGAGATTGCTTTTGTCGTTTAAGCTCGAGTGTTCTTGGTCTTTGTCTTCGTTGTTTGTTCTTTGTTGTAGGTTTGTTCCTTCATGCTTTGCGATCTTGACTTTGAGCCTTTGTCATTGTCTTTATCGTCTTTGCCATCTTGCGATCTTATGTCTTTGACCAACATGCTCATATTATTGCATTATCTTGAAAGCTTTATTTCAGAGTTTGCGGAAGTCTTTGTCTTTAAATCTTGAGCTTTCTAGATAGTATGTCTTCGTAGATTGAGCATTTGAATGGGATTGAGGTTGTCGTTACCACCGTTTGACCTGCAGGTTTACGTTAGTGATAAACGAGAAAATTGATTTGAAAATCAATCGACGTGTCACTCGTTAAAGAGTTTTTGTAACACATTGAGAGTGTCATGTTTTTATCAAAATTCATCAACCGTCAATTCATTTACTGGACCAAATCGATATCCAGTTGTCACAAGTTTGATTCATATAGAATCTCGCAAGTCACCTACCAAGAGCTTGTTTGATGCTGGCTCAAGCTGGATTTCCATTTCATTGTGATTTACATTACTTATCCAACTCAGATGTTCTGGGCTAATATCCACAATGATAATTTGCGTTTAGGACTCTTGATAACAGCTTATGAAACTTGATGATGTTCAACAAGGTGTTTGAAATGGAATGTGTCCTATACGAGATTTTTGATTGATTATTGCTCTAGACTCGATTTAGTTGCCTTTTGGTTTTAGTACTCGGTGCTGAGCAGATTGCCACCTATTCAATATCAACTTTCTCACGGAATGAGATGTTAATAGTAACGTGTATATCCGTGAAAAATGAGACAGGTTTTTTTTTAGAGAAAACTTCGATTGGCTGGGGGAAGGGTTGGCATTGCATCATGGGTCCATGATGTCGTTTTCAATGTCAGCAATCAACTTATGATTTCTGACCGAATATGTATTGACCCCGGTTTCTGCCTTTAGTTGTGTGGAGGGCTTCTTTCTTTAGACCACTTTTATCCATACAATTCTTTTTTCATTTCTTTACGAACTTCAATGCTTACCAAGATGTCATTACTAACACCTTGTTGTGATTGTTTTAGTGTTGTATTTCAATCTTAGTCGGCATTATCCATTTACATTCTTCTCAAATCATACCTAAGGGACTGCTATTTCTACTTTGGATTATCTTTGGGTAGATCTCCGGTTCTGGTTGGATCATAGGAGTGAGTCCTAACCTAACCACCTTATGACTCAGAATCGTCGTAAATTTAAGATGTTGTTGGGTATAAGATCAAAACATTAAAACCTTTTCAGCACATTGATGTCATTAGATCATATTTTAATACATTTTTCCCTTATTTTTAATCAATAAACACTTAGTTTTTGAAATACTTGTGATTAAAATATGTCTTGAAAAGTTCTGTGGGAGAAAATTGGTCTGCATGAATGGTTTGGGGAACATTTTGATAATGTTTTGAATACACTAAGACATGGTCGTTCATGATGTATCCATATAGTAACATTAAAACGTTGTTTTTCGAAAACTCCCCCTCAAGAAGAGGACCAATTTAAAATTGTTGTCTTTGAAAAAAACACTGTGTGGGATGAGTGTATGAACACACATTTTGAGAGATTATGAATTGTCATTGAGGAAATTCTTGATAAATGGTGTTCAACTTTTTGAAAATAAACCAAATGTTTGACGAAGTCTCTTCTAACGCTAAGGGTAAGCGCTAAAGTTCCAACTTTCCTTTTTCTTGAGCTAAAAACATTGAATGTCTTGTAAGAACAGCTCAAGACCGAGAAACGTTAATTTTCTCGTTGTGAGGATAAGTTATAAACCTTCCTTTATTTGAAGTCCGGGCTATGTACTGATATTTGCACATAAGCCATTAAGAAAATTAGAAATGAATGTTTGAACTATTTGCAACTCTCGCTAGAAACTTCATTTACACAACAGTGTCATGTTTATCGACATTTCTAACACGTAAATGTTATCGATTCCAAGAGACATGTCCGAGAAGATTTTTTTGGAAATTTTCTGTTTGCTGATTTTGTATTTTCTTTTGAAGTTTTATATTTTTGTATTTTTCTTTTCTCAAAATTTGTACATGGTGATGTTGATGATGATATCAAGCAATTCTCATTTGTCAGAACCTCCAGTTCAGCTGGAGTTCAAACATCTCTACCATCCTTTGAAAAGATACTTTAAACCGATCATCACGGTAGGGCTTTTGTAAACATGTCAGCTAATTGGTATTCAGTTATGACAAAATATAGTTCAATTAAACCATTTTCAACCTATTCCCTTATGAAGTGATACCGAGTATGGATGTGCTTTGTCCATGAGTGTTGTGCCGGGGTTGGCACGAGATTGCTTGGTGATTGAGAGTCGCTATAAAACGTATTTTGTTGTAGTTGATGCCATAATCTTGAAGTTATGTCCTCACTTACACATTCTTGAGCACAACTTGAAGATAACGCCACATATCTGCCTCTGCTGAGACATTGTAGTGCAGTTTTGTATCTTTAACATCCAACTTACAGCTTATCACAAGGAACTGTATCCCTCCAGAAGTGCTTTTTCGAGTATAAGGCACTACGCAATTGATCAGCGTGCTGAAAATGCTGTTAGTTCAAAGCCAGATTCCTTTGGTTACCAGATTCCCATGTTAATGGTCCCTTTAGGTATTTAAAGATTCTTTTTACCTACTTTAGGTGCTTTTGTGTTGGTCGGGCTTGATAAGTGCACAATTGCATACTGCTTGCACTAAGTCTAGTCTACTAGATGTCATGTTCATAAGTGACCCGATTTTTACTACGATAATCAGAACTTGGTCTAGGGTTCTCCTCTCAAGTCGAAATCTAGTGTTTCTGGTTTTGTAGCCAATGGTGTACCAATGGAGTGACAATTGTCCATATTATGCTTTTTTAGAATTTCTAAAGCGTACTTGGCCTGATTGATAAAAATACCCTTTGGGGACTGGTGGATCTGAAGTCCTAAAAAGAATTTCATCTCCCCCATTAAAGACATTTCAAATCCTATGTGCATATAACTTTTCTTATACTTTTTGAGTATTCTAGGGTTTTGTTTGACCCAAAAATTTTGTATATCAACGTATATCGAAAAGTAGAATATAATCCGTATTTTATCTTGAATAAAGTAGGGTCAATTGTACCTTTAGTAAAGCCTTTGGATATCAGGAAGGTTGATAGTTCATCGTACCAGGCTCTTGGAGCTTGCTTTAATCCATACAAAGCTTTCATGAGAAGGTATACTTTTTCTGGATTGATTGGATCACAAAAACCACTTCTGGCTGAGAACATAGAACTCCTCCTTCAGTGGACCATTAAGAAATGCCGTTTTCATGTCCATCTAATAGATTGGAAAAGACTTGTGTGCTGCGTAGGCAACGAAAATCTGAACTGCTTCTAAGCGAGCAACTGGTGCAAATGATTCACTTCAAATTCAACACTTCTCCTGAGGTGTACTTTAGCTACCAAGTCGCGCTTGTTGCGAATTACAGTTTGATCTTCATCCTTTTTGTTCTTCCATAACCACTTTAGCTTTATGACTTTCTTGCCAAATGGTTTGTCGATGAGTTCCCAGACTTGTAGTCTGTCGAACTGATGAAGTTCATCATGCATTGCTTCGATCCATGCAGAATCAGCCATTGCTCCTTAATGTTCTTCGGTTCAACAATTACTCACCATGAGTGCTGAAATACACATTTCAGGATATGTGGCAAGTGTGGTCTTGTTTGAAACTGCATGGTTGGATATCCACGAACTTGTTCTAATGGATGATCTCTAGTCCACTCGGTTTTTTTTTTTAAATCATGACTTTGTGGTTTGAATGAATGCACATCGGTATTATCAATGTTCGCTGTGAGGAAGACCTCACCAATTTCTTGTACCCGTGTACAAAAGGATTGATAAATTCAGGCTTCTGAAACGATGCATGCGGTGCTTGATCATTGTTGTTTTCCTTCAGTGAGGACCGTGTGTTGGATTGTAATATTTCTTCAAGTAAAGGAATGAAGAGATATTCAACCCTTGTTGTGCGAATCTGTCTTTTCATGCTGAAGGAACAAATTTTGTCTTGGGGGCACGGGGTCAGAGTTGTCATAATCTGATGCCTTTCTGTCATTGAGGAACGAGCCTGTAAGAGACATTTTAACAGACATCTCTTGTCGTGTGTGCGAGGTCTGAAATGTTGTGATAAGACTTCATTTCTTTGATTTCATCAAACTGATATGTATGGACTCAACTATCATTCTAGTTCTGCTTGTTGTAAACACGATATCCCCTTCGACTGAGTAGGAAATATCCCACCATGACTCTTGGATCCTTTTTCTTTCATCTTATCCGATTTTCACCCATCTCTAAGTTATGTAACATATGCAACAAAAAGATGTGAAGATGTTTTATTGAAGTTTCCGTAATTGCATGATTTGGATATGCGTCTTTCCATGGGTGGATATGATGATTGATATGTTCTGAGTATAGCATGCGGTTACAACTGCTTCAGCCCAAAATGATAATGGAAGCTTAGAAGCTGAAAGCATCGTTCGAGCAGCCTCAACAAGAGTACGGTTCCGTCTTTCGACAACGCCGTTCTGTTCAGGTGTTCGAGGAGTGGAAGTTTGATGTTCAATGCCTTCTTCTTTGAAATAAGCATGTAGCTGTCTTGTTCAAGAATTCCGTGCCTTTGGACAGTACGGACAGTAATAACTTGAGTTGAAGATTGCGTGATTCATCGTGAGAAGTATTTTGGATTTCTGGTGTTTCTCCTTGGATCGTAGAAAAAGGTGTCCAGTGTATCTTTGAATAGTATCAAAATCACCAGAATATACTCTTCCTTTTATACTTGCAAAGAGCAATGGACACCACACAAGTCCATGTGAAGCAAATTAAGCCTTCCTTTGGAACTTGGGAACAGATTTTGATTTAAATGTGCTTCTTTTTGCTTTTACTCATTTCACAGACGAACAAAGTTGATCTTGACATTATGTCAAAACTTAGGTAAAGCCTGTCACAAATATATTCTTTGAGTGTATGCGTGATGTAATGAAGTTATGATGAGAAAGCCTTCGATGCCAGAACATGCTTGAGTTGGTGAAGCTTTTAGCCATGAACATATTGGAGTTGATGAGTTGTTGCTTAAAGAGATATGGTGTAGAGATCAGATCCACGACTACAGTTAGTTAAAAATCGTTCCTGATGATCTCTAACAAAACATGTAGATTTCCTGATAGCAACCTCTAAATCAGCATCACAGAATTGACCCAAACGAGAAAGATTGTGATTGAGGCCTTCGACGTAAATAAACCCGTTTGATCGTGACATTCCCTTGAATCAGATCTCATAACATGAATTGGACGCAAAATAATCATTTACAACGAACAGTACCTAGAAATTTCTCCACAAAATTTTACACAACAGATTGAGATTTCCCGTCATGTGCTTTGTGCATCAAGAGTCAAACAATGGAATTAGGATGAGTTGTACAATCTGCAAGAGAATTAGAGGCGATGAACATTGGACAAATTGGTTACTAAGGATTTGATATATTGAAGACATTAGTTATCCTTGAGGACATTGTCTATAGTGGACTATTACTTGTTGATTCATCATCTTTCCTAATCTTGGGCATCCATATCTTTTGGTCTTAAGTGGCTTTTTGTGTCATGTTAACTGATGGACATCTCTTTAGCTATCCACCATTTCCATTCCTGATTGTATTCTCAATCAACTTCCTTATAGTAACTCTTGGATTTCTGAATAGTGGTATCTGATGCAACTGTTTTCTTTATGGGGTGTTGCAAACAGATTTGTTCCACTTTCTACTTGGGTTACTTAGCACAATAGGCACTACATTAGGCCTCTCTAGTTCTAGCTTCACGTCTTTCAAGTATCGAGAAATACAAGGCATCATGATTAGATTTAAACACAACTGTTCACATTCAGCACAAACAGCATTCGCATCAATTTCTGGTGTTTGAACTGTCATTACACGCAGTTATAGGACTTTGTTTTCTTGGAAAATACTAGATATCCTATGATGGTCGTCTACTTCCTTCTTGAACTTCACTGACTATTGTTTGGCACGACCTTTATCTTTAACTTGTTAGCACTTAATCGTGGTCTGCTAACAATTGTAGCCTGTGAATTTACTCCTGGAAGATTTAGGCATGTGAGGATTCGTTTCCTAGAAGCAAGAGGCAACTGTGTGTTCTAGTTTGTGTTGTGGTGGATGGCAATTCTATACATTCCTGGTTTAAGGCACATTGTGTTTCAAACTGCTCCTGGTTTTCTATTTGAGGCAAACTCTGTTTAGTGTCTGGTTTAAATAAAACCATCCGACACATTAGTTTTAGTACCGACTGTTCGTTTGAAAACTTCTCATTTTCAGGAGAATTTGGAATTAGGAGTCGCGTTTTCCTAAGCTAATGTTTTGGAATCCTTGAGCATTTGGTTGTCGAAACTACAAATGGTTTATCAAAAAGAGTTTTCCACAGACCTTTCTTTTGTTACCAGATATGAGTTCATTTATCTCATTTATCACTATGTTCTTGTCTTGCATTTGAGCTTTCATAATTTTGTATTTCATGATATTGTGCACGTTCTTTTCGAAATACATTTGAGCATTTTCATTGCAAACTGGGTTGTTTTATCATCTGTTCTTTACAATGTTGTAAAGAAAGCTATCAAGAGAAATCGAGTGTTTTTCCAAGTTTTAGCAAAACTCTTTAAAAGCTTATTATGCAACTTCGTTATCAACAGGATTCAGTTTGTTTCGAAAGCTTTGTGCAAGACATTCACAATTTTTGACTTTATGAGATACATGCCATTGTAATTCCGTATAGAATTTAAAATGAGACCAGAGAATGCAAATTTGAACATGTAACATCTTAGACACACACTCCTTAGAGAAGTAGATCATATATGTTGAAAAATCAACCTTTTACTGAATTCAAGTTCGTCAATCTCATTTTCAAGGATTTAACGTACTCCCAAATCGTCATTCATTTCTCTTTTTAGTTCATGAACAAAACAATGACTGTCCAGTATAGTTTTGTTGAAAGACGGCATTAATAACGTTTTGATCAATATTCCATTGTCTTAGCAGTTGGGTTGGAAATGCTCTATTAGTCTGATTAGACCAAGTTTGTTGACAAAATTGTTTAAAATGATTGAAGTTGTTTGTCCATTTCGTATAAAGTTGTCTTACTTTTACTAATGGGATTTTGAAAATGGGTAGAAAGCAACGTGTTTAGCAATGTTTGGCTTTGTCCTAACAAACGTTTTTTCTCCACAATTGTCTTCCTAACTTCTTTAGTCGCGTTCCAACTGATCATGATAGGTTTGGATGGTGGTTTGAAAGTTTCATATAAGATGTTTTGATATGTGTGATCTATGAATCTATTAGTTTCACTTTGTCTTTTATCTATTTTGATCTACTCTCCTTTTCAAGAGTCACTGTCTCTTCCTCTTGGGCAAAATCTGTTTGCAGGATCAGAAGTATCATTACGGGATTATAAAACAAGCTTTTAGATTTGAGCTTTCTTAAGGTACTTTGGATTAGCAAAGGTTGATCTAACATTTATTAGGGTTGCGCATTTGGGTGTCTAACATGTGGAGATGGTCTGAATTGTACTGACTAACGTTATAAAGAATTTCATTTAAAATTTTATTGTTTTGTCATTTAAATATCGTGTCAATGTCTTTTCCTTTCCTTACTTTAAATCCGAAATAACCTTACTTTTCTATTTGAGTTGACTTCAAATTGTGACCTAGTTAACAGACTCTTTTGAATAGCTCATCGTGTTTCTGATTGGCACAAACTGGAAATTTCGGTTAGGTTTTAGTTTATATACCCTCTTTTTTATGTCAATGATTTAAGAGCAATAGTTCTTAGAGTGTCATTTAACTTTGTTTGAAGTATTTTATAATCACTCTTAGGTCAATTAAGGGCCGTTTGTTACTTCTCAAGCTCAGTTGTTTGGTTGAAGTGCAATCAATGAACTCTGCCGACTGCTAGTAGCCTCCCCAGAGCCCTACTAGACCTCATCAAGGTTAGTTTTGCACTCTTCCATTTCTTGAGTTAATGATGCGTTTGCTTTCTTTAATTGCTTTAATATCGTTTTGTTTTCCTCCGTATCAAGAGTCAAATTAGCAATTAAATTAGCAAGCGCAGCACGCTCATTCACACATTCAGCCGCATTTTGATCAACCTGATTATCATTAGTACATATATTTGATGATCAGGAATGACATTGCTTATCATCCTTCTCCAAAACATATGTGTCGTTAATGGATTCAGGTTGCTCAGAATGTCATCTCATATTGGCAAACACGTCATTTTCATCATGGTTTTGTACCTGTTCCAATGGCTGACTAGTAGAACTGATTTCTTCAGGTGAGACCTCCTGAATCTTTGCCATGTAACTGTATGTGCTTCACATCTTGTTCATCAATCTCTTCTTCGTGTCCTTCTAGCCAATCTGCTTGCTCAGCTTGAAGGTGGAACACCTTGTTCAGCTTGTTTGCACATCATCATCTTCTTCCTTGTGTACGCGTAGTCTTTACACGCTTTAGGTTTCCTGCATTCCTGGGATAGTGCCAAATCACTTGCTGTTAAAGCACTGTATCCCAATTTTCGTTGCACTACGGACTGCCTCACTGTTTCCCTTGCCCAGCAATGTCATCGTCCTTTGATTTCCAAAAACTGCCCTGACTGATTGTCGTTGTTATTTACCTTGGTGTAGTATCTTAGTCTTGTCCTGAGTTTGAAGAAGTTCGAAGGTTGTTGTTTGGTAGGTTTGTATAGATTCTTGAAGTACTTAGCAGGATGCCAGTTCTTTTTCATATCCTTATCCCTCCTGAGCTTGGTTCTGGATACACTGTCTTCCTCAGAACGGACTCAGATTGAGGAGTAACTGGTTTGACGATCTCTTTGCCTTGGTGTATGGTTAGAAGCACTTGGTCGTGTGGAAGAAGATTGCATGTAGGATGGTGCATTCGACTCTTTGAGGTTTTGGTGCCTGATAGTGTTATATGATTATGGTTGAGCCCGCAAGAGTGCTAATGGATTGCACTTCTGGCTAATCTCTCAGACGGATATCATTAACTTCGTTTTGAAATGCTTTAGAACGTCAAACTGCTTGTGAATATGAGACTGTGTCTATTTCCTGTCTCTGCTTGGGACAACGTCACAAATCTTGACACATTATGGTTGAAGTTGTGTAATGAATTGACTTCACCATGCATTGGTGAAACTTGCTAGTTGTTCCTTGTCAACTCATTCATCTGTTTATAAAACATGAGTAATAGACTCCATGAATTCTCCATATCGAGAAGTAAACTTCCCAAATTCCCTAGAATAGATGGTCTTTACTCTTGTACGTTCAACGAATTCACCCGTTGATAAGCCTTCTCAATGGCTGTTCACATCTCCTTAGTTGGTGTTGCATGCATCAACAGTTGAGTAAATTTCATCTCCAATACCAGTCAAAATCAAGAAAATAGCTTCCTTTTCAGCTTGAAAGTAAAGTTTGTTCTCTGTTGTCATGTTGTGTATTGTCTCAGCTTCTTCATGTGCAGCTACTGGTAGAATGTTCTCTGCTGCTTCAACTGCTGCAATGAGTACGTTCGTAGGCGTATATGGACCTTCAAAGATGCACTTCCTCAGATATTCACCATTCGATTTAGTGTCAAGGTATCATAGAAAACGCGACGACTCGGGAATCTCTTCCTGGCCAAGCATTGGTGGACGATCTTTTGAACCAGCTGCCATGATATTGTTGTGCATTTGGCTATCTGTTGAGGATGTGTTGACTGGAGTAGACATGATGAATGAATAGTTATGAATTATGAAGTGTGAATGATTTTGTTGGATCTTAAGTGGATATGATGTGATTGAAATTGTGGTTGTATGCAATTCACGTTCACGGGATTTTACTCGTCTATGATCAAAACCGACAAATGATTAACGGGATTTTACAAGATCACTAGATAACCGTGAATGAATGATCGGAATCAGCGGCCAATTATTTAAAGATAATTTTTCTGGCTGGGTTACAGCAGATTGTTTATGCTCACCAAACTGAAACGGGCCTATTACACAGATGGGCCGTGAGATAGGGAAACAATAAACAAGTCGTTACACAAATTTCCAAAAAACTAAAAAATGTATATAAATCATTGTAACGGTGGTTTTGGGCCTCGAAAATATCCTTTAACCAGCTTAGCTAGTTATAGGTAATCTGTTCACGTTTTCTCTTTCGATTTGAGAGGTCACGGGCCTAAAAAAGGACTTACGGATCAAAACTTATGGCTGTTTTTGAAACCCTTTTATTTCACACAAGATTTCTAGAACAAAACGCAGTGCAATCTTTAACCAAAACGCAGTGACACCAAACGCAGTGGGACACCAAAACGCAATGACACCCAAAACGACAGTGAATTCTGGTCATAATCGCAATGAATCTTGGTCAAAAACGCAATGAAATTTGGTCAAAAACGCAATGAAATTTTGTCAAAACGAATGAAATTTTTGCAAAGCAATGAAATTTTGTCATAAACGCAATGAATCTTGTCAAACGCAATGAAATTTTCTTCAAAACGCAATGAAATTTGGTCAAACGCAATGATGTCTTCAAAAACGCAACTTGCAATCAAATCGCAATGAACCAAATATCTACATACCAATGATCAAAACGCAACAGAAGAAATCAAACGCCCAAACAAGAAAAAAGTCAAAACGCAACCTAGAAAAAAATACGATTTTTCACCCAAAAATCACCTGTAATCACCCTTTTGACCTTTTAACTTGATTTTCTTGACAATTAGCTACTTATGCCTAGATCTTGTTAATAACATAAAACATTCTCACATCTAAAGCACAAAAAATTCGGTAGTTGATTTTTTTTCAATATTAACACGAGATTTTGATCTTGTTTATCCCACATGAATCAACCACGAATCCACACGTAGCTCTGATGCCAATTGTAGGATCCCGTTAACACTTCATAACACACAATCGATCACGAAATCGGAACTAGAAATGAGAAAGAAAGATTGAGTTGTTTAGAGAGAGAAAGAGGAGAGAGAAATAAGAGAAAAAGAGAAAAAAGATATTTTAGATATTTTGAACAACTTCACAACTAACTTTTCCAAGTGGAAAAGTTCCTTATATACCCCGACACTTAAAAGTGACGCGCGGGATATTTAACTAGGACCCGGGCTCGGGTTTTGCTTGGGATTAAACCCGAAACATATACAATATTAGATTAACTATCGAGCCCGATTCACGATATTATCCTATTAAAAAATTAACTAATTTTAAGACCGAAGCTCCAATCGTAGAGTGACGAACTTCCTTGTTCGACTAATAATGAGGCTAACATCGGAGAATCAAGCTAACAGAACATACAGGTTCAACAAGAAGCTATATCATGCAGGTACAAAAGACATTATTAATGCAGCGGATTCTGAAAAGAGGATGAATATGCTCAAGACTACATTTGTACTGCCAATATGGCCTTCTTATTCTTCAACAATCACTCTTGCTTTAAAGACAAATGAAAAGAGAGAAGGTCCAAGAGAGGAAGAACAAGTCTTTTTGGATGAACTTGAAAGACTTAAGAGGCAAGAAAATGAGGCTAATGAGGAAGCTGAATCTCTCAGGAAGGAGTTTGCACAAGAAACTGAGAACTTGGTTATACAAAAGAAGAGACTCTAAGGCTCGCGAGTACTAACTTTTTTATTACTGTTTCTTAAGCCACACCAGCTAAAGATAGCAGTAGAACCTAGTTATTACTATTAGATACCGTTTGTACTTGACGGTCTCATGAGGGACTATCTCTTTCTGATCCAACAAATCCTGATCAAGATGATTCAGAAATACCTCCATTATAAGATATTTATCAAAATTCTACTGATGGTATCTTTACTAATTCATCTTATGATGATGAGGGTGCAGTGGCTGACTTCACAAACTTGGAAACTGTTATGAATGTTAGTCCTATTCCCACATCAAGGATTCACTCTTCTCATCCTTCAACACTTATTCTAGGAGATCCAACCTCAGCAGTTCAAACCAGAAGCAAAGTGAATAAAAGTTCTGGAGCCTATGCTTTTGTTAGCTATGTTCAAAGCAAAGGAGAAATAATCACTAGGACTTCCAGCTATTGTTTATTTGCTTGTTTCCTATCTCTAAATGAACCAAGAATTATTTCTGAAGCACTTGATGATGATAAGTTGGGTTGGATGCTATGCAAGAAGATTGCTGCAGTATTTAGATTCAGAAGTATGGGTCTTAGCGATTTGCCTTATGGAGTAAGGACTATCTGGTACAAAGTGGGTTTATCGAAATAAGAAGGATAAAAGAGGAGTTGTTGTCAGAAATAAAGCAATGTTAGTTGCTCAGGGACATAGCAAGAGGAAGGTATAGACTATGATGAGGTTTTTGCTCCGGTGGCAAGGATTGAAGCCATAAGGATCTTTTTAGCTTTTTCCTCTTACAATGAGGTTTTATTGTTATCATATGGATGTGAAAAGTGCTTTCACTTTATGGCAAAATTGATGGGGAGGTTATGTGTCTCTACCTCCAGGTTTCTAGATCTAATCATCCTCAGATGTCTACAAAGTTGTCAAATCTCTATATGGGCTACATCAAGCTACCAGAGGCCTGGTTATGCTACTTTATTACTTTCTTGTTAAAGAATGGATACAGAAGAGGAACCATTGACAAAACTCTCTTCATAAAGAAGGACAAACATGATATCATACTAGTTTAAGTCTATGTGGATGATATCATCTTTGGGTCTACAAAGAAATCTTGGTGTGATGAATTTGAGGCATTAATGAAGAGTAGATTTCAGATGAGTTCAATAGGAGAGCTCACTTTCTTTCTTGGATTACAAGTCAAACAGAAAGCAGATGGTATCTTTATTAGTCAGGATAAGTATGTTGCAGAAATCCTGAAGAAGTTTGACTTTGCAAATGTTAAGACTGCTAGTACACCAATTGAGACTCAGAAGCCTTTAGTCAAGGATGAGGAAGCCAGTGATGTGGATGTCCATCTCTATAGGTCCATGATTGGCTCTTTAATGTACTTGACTGCTTCTAGGCCTGATATTATGTTTGCAGTCTGTGCTTGTTCTAGGTTTCAGGTCACTCCAAAGTCTTCCCATCTAAGTGCTGGTTCAGAGAATTTCGTTAGGTATCTAAAAGGGCAAACCCAAACTGCGGTCTTTGGTATCCTAGAGTGTATTCATTTGACATAGAGTCCTACTCAGATAAGTGACTATGATGGAGCAATCTTGATAGATTCCACAACAGGAGGTTGTGAATTTCTTGGCAGGACGATCATTTCTTGGCAATGCAAAAAGCAATACCCATTGTGGCAACTTCTAATAGAGGCAGAGTATGTTGCTGCTGCAAGTGCTGTGGGCAAGTTTTGTGGATTCAAATCATGTTAGACTATGGGTTCAACGCATGAACACAAAGATCTATATTAGATAAGGAAAGCAACAATGCATTGTAAACATATCCTAGTATATCTTCCAAAACAAAGCATATTGCTATGAGGCACCACTTCATAGAGCTGTATGAGAAGAACTTATCCAGGTGCTTATAATAACACTGATGACAATGTAGATGATCTACTACACCAAGGATTTGTGTTTGCAGGTTCCAGTTCTTGGTTGTTTCTATTGGGATGATAAATACAATAAGCTGCATTGGTTAAAGGTAGGAAAAATTTGACTGTGTTGTATAGTTTGTATGATGTTCTGGTGTAAGGTACATTTAACCGTAGGTGCGGCTTTTCAAAAGGTTTGAGAGGATATTAGAGAGTCATTGAGAAGAGTTATTGCTTGTACTGAAACACTATTGTTTCTACATTGTTCATTCTTTAGTTGGACAAAGTTAGTACCGACTGTGCAAAGTTAGTACCGGTGGGCAAGTTTTTGTACGCTATAGAGACGTTGAGAAAAATACAGCCAAGGATACAAAGTGTAAATTGAAACGGTTTCCTTGAAGAATTACGGTCTCCTAAAACTATATAAACCATCTCAATTGCACAGTTCCTTTACGAATCTCTCTCAACTACATTATGTTATCTACACGCCTAATATCTCTCTTACGACGAATCACTCTTTCGACTACAAGGCTGTACTTGATTCATGTCTAAGCACCACATGGTCGATATTGGAGAAGTCTAAAGGGATGCAGAGTTCACAGAGATCATTATTTTCTTAAGCGCAAGGTTCAATTCATCATGCTCTCACTGTAAGTCCTGTTGTTTCTACTAATCTTGTTGAACAGTTTTTTGGGACGTCTGCTAAGTCCTAAATCATCAACAATTTTAGGCACATTACTGCCAAAGTAGCGGGCGGAGGCGGGGGATGGCAAGCCTGTGTTATCTCTGAGGCATCAATAGAAGTTGGATATTCTTTTTGTGTTTGCTAATGGATAGGGACTCATTACCTTAATCAGGCTATTTTTGATGCTATACAGCATATGGGTATATGAGGGGGATTTAACAGTGTAACATTAATAAAGCTTTGTTTTCACCCTAATGGAGGTTTTTATTTCATACAATGAATCACTGCCTTAGTTCAAAAAGCACCTATTGGGATAAAATTCCTACTAATATTGCCACTGCTGTCATTTGCTTAACATCTAATCAGAAGTATAATTTTTCTAAATTAATCTTTGATGGTATGCTTAGACATTTAGATGCTAAAAAGAAGTTTGTAATGTACCCACGTTTTATTTCTATCTTTTTAGATAAACAACTAGCTAATGTACCTGTACCTTTAGATCATTTTCCTGTAAATACTTTAACTAGTAAAGTCTTTTCTTTCATGGTTAAAAAGGGTAAACATTTCTCAGGGAATGTCACCCCTTTATTTGCTTCATGTTGGTTCAACCAACTGATGGATGCGGTGCTCCTTCAGATAAGCATCTGGATAGCACAACCTACACCTTCTATGCTCCATAGTGACATAACTAATGAGCCACAGACTAAATCATCTTACCTGACTCACACTAGTGAAGTACTATGAGCAACAAACTGACCATCCCCAAGACCTTCACTCAATCTACTATCATTCCTGATTCTATTCAAAAACTTCTGGTGGGAATTCTTGGAGGTCATTCATCCTGTGATAATCCTTTCAGGATGAGGGTGAATGACACTCCAAAGTATCTTTGATCTTTGTCTTTCTTTATGTGCAACAGGTTGCAGATCAAGCCATAGAAATACAACACTTGAGGCTCAGACTCCAAAAAAAGTCAAGAAGGCAGCTAAACCTGTACTCAAACACCACAGCAGCATGGGCTGCAAGTGTCTCCTTGAAGCACGATTGGCAAGAAGAGATCCTCAAAGAAAAACTGGGTGCACAAAGAGTCTGTATCCAACAAAGGGAGGAAGCTGCTAAGAGTTAATCCTTCAGTCCATAGAGATCCTCTATTTGATGATATTCCTGAAGATACACTTGATCATATGGAAACTGAGAATGCTCAAGTTGGGGGGAGGATAAGAGATATAATGGGTGAAGAGAAGGAGATTGATGAAAATATACTTAGTACTGAGATGTACTTAGTACTGACAAGGAGAAAGTTGTACTGACAGGAGATAGTTAGTACTTACGCGACCAATAGTTAGTAATGACGGATCCAAAAAGTTAGTATTGACAGGCCAAATTAAAGGTCCCGATAGCAAATTGAAATACTGATGAGCAGAAAGGTACTGAAGAGCATACTGAGGAAGGGAGTGCTAGCAAGCTAATCAAACACTATTTTTACAATTTTTGGGAGGATGAACAATAGCTAAGGTATTCTCAACATGATGTCCAAGCCAACATCAGTTTTAGAGAAAAAGGAAAAGGTTGTTGAGTGGAAGGATATTGAAGGAATATGACAGACCTAGCCTACTTCTACAGATCACTTCTGACATTAAAAGCACATTCCAAAAATGATCAAAAGACAAAAGGAAAGAAGAAAATAGAAGAGGAGGATGAATCTAATAAAAGTGAAACTGTGGTATTCCTGAAGCTGAGAAGAAGTTTATCAGCTTGCAAGTGTTGAAGAAATAGATAGGAGAATACAAGAAGTAGTGGGAAGATGAAGAAGAATGAAAACAGACTAGATGAAGAAAAAGTACCAATGAAGCTCTCATAAGAAATTTTGATGACATAAAGCAAGAATTGAGGCTGACAGACTTCTTGCAGAGAAGCTTCCAAGAACAAGAATGAGAGCATTTTACAATAGAAGAAGAGCAAAAGTTCCCCATGACACAATTGCTGCTCAAGAAAAAATTCCTTGCTCAACAAGATCAAGGGCCATCAGGAATAAACCCACCAACCAGAATCACTGAGAATCAAATGGCTGACCTACTTGAAGCATTGGTAGGGAAGCTTCAAGCTAATGAATTGGAAAAAACCAAGTAGTTTTGAAGAAATACAGCCTTGTATGAGAAGATTAAGAAGGTCAGATGAAGATTTTATTTCTATTGGTTGATGAAGAAGAAAGATGTTCAAAAGGATGAATGAAAAAGGATTTGATTCCTATAAAAGTAAAGTGATCGAGAGAGGAAAGTAAAGAGAAAGTCCGGAGGAGAGTAAAGAAGAAGAAGTTAAAATAAGAGAAAACTTTGGTACTAGGAAAAGATAAAGTTCAAGGAAAAGAAAGGTTCATTCAAATTACTTTGAAGATGATAGTGAGAAAGAGAATGATGAGCTGAGATTACATTTAACTATAACTCCAAATGAGGAAAAAGAAGTGGATTATGAAATACTTGACAGGAAGTATCCTATCAAAGAATGGAAAACTGAGTGTCTTGGAACTAAACTACAGGGTGATAAAGCTGAACACTTAGAGGAGATTAATCAAAATGTGGTGATTAGAAGCAATAGACAAAAGAGATACTTTAGTACTTCGATGAGGGTGCTGTCCATATTTGACAGAGAGGATTTAAATGCTGTATATCAACTGGTGATGAACATATATCAAGATGAGATACCTGAAGGATTTGATAGAGTACTTTGGGGAGATTTGATGGTTATGTTCAATCCAGATGATGAAGAAAAGTTTTGGAACTCACAGCAGGATTGGAATATAGTGAGTTGGAAGCTACATGGTTCTTCAGGGGTACATACTTTAGTGACTGAATCAGGGTTAGTTATTCATATGCTTGTTGAGAAGAAGTATCCTTTGAGAAAGAAAGTACTGTTGCAAATATTGGAATTAAAGTTAGAGTCTGAAGAAGACAATACTATGGCATTAGAGTTGATTAGATTTATCAAGAAATTACTTGCAGAGTTAGAACCTGAAGACTTTGATGGAGATGAGGAGGATCTTTGAGTGTTGGTGTCAAAACCACACAACAAATGGTCATCAGTTCACCATGCTTAACAGGCATAAGAACTGGCTAGTCCATAAGCAAACAGCTTGTGGTAAAGACTTCTCAAATCCGTTTATGGTTGACAATTTACCAAAAATTGTAGGGTTCTCAACTCACCTTGCTTCATTAGTGAAGAGTTGGCTAGTCCAAGATCAAACAGTTCTTGGTAAAGACTAATCAAATCTGTTGATAGCTGATAGTTTGCTAAAAACTATATGGTTTATCAATGCACCATGTTATGGCAATGAAGCATTGGCTAGTCCAAAAGCAAACGGTATTTGGTAAAGACAAATCAATTCCGTTGATGGTTGACAGTTTACCAAAAACTGTATGGTAATTAACTCACCATGTTTTTAAAATGAAGAGTTAACTATCCCAGAGCAAATGGCTACTGGTAAATGAACATCAAATCTGTTTATGGCTGGTAGTTTGCCAAAAACTACAAAGCCAACGTAGTTGGATTGTTGCTGAGAAGATGTTGTTGTGTTGCTGAGAAGACAAAGTTGCTGCTGAAGATGGATAGTGTTTAAAAGCTCAAGAAATGTTAAAAGTGTTTGGATACATCCTCTATGCGTTAAAGAAGTTAAAGAAACATGAAGTTAAAAGAGTTCAACATTCATGTTTAAAGGAGGATTGTTGGGAATTACGTTTTCCTAACTTAGTACCGACAGTACAAATAGTTAGTACTGATAGTTATAGTTAGTACTGACAGTACCAAATGTTAAGTACTGGTCAGTTAGTTAGTACCGATAGTAGAAAATAGTTAGTACTGTTTAAGAGATATGTATGAGATATTTTAGGAAAAGATATGTACGCGTTTTGTAAGCCTGTTAGGGTTTATCCTTGGTCTATAAAAGGATCCCTCTTGGCATAGTTAGAGATACGAGCTCAATATATCTCATACAAAATCATATCTCATAGTTAGTAATCTGTAATCACTCAAAGCAGATTAATAGAAATTATTATTTAGTTTTTCATTGTTCTTCTTAGTACTTGTGTTAAGATTCCGCATTAACACATAGTATTCATAATCAGTGTTTCTACATAGTCAACTGTATTTATACATCTTGGCTATCATCCTTAATAGGCTGCAGAGATCTATTCAACAAGGGACTCACAAGTGGTATCAGAGCCTGTGAGAAACTCTGAATAAGAAGAACAAACTAATCCAGTTATAAACATCGAGGGGAAATGACAACTTTATCCCGACATCAACACTTGTTAGAAAACACGTGAACTGTGAGTTAATTCCTGGACAATGCATGTGAAAAGTGATCAACTCATTCGGAACCGCTCACGAAATAATTTTTCGTCGTACATAAGGTTTTGAGCCAAGTAAGTCGTCACTAGACGATCATGAGAACCGAAGCGTAACAATCTCTATCTACCGGGTTTCCTAAGAGTTTTTGGGATTATAGAAGTGCAAGCATGAATAAGCATAGCGGCGTCATCTAAAAATCCTTAAGGTTATGTCATTAACTTCATTTTCTTCATATGTATCGGTAAAAAAATTTGATGGTAATTCATTTATTTGAGTCTAGAAGATTAAACTGTGCACATAAAAGATTAGGGTTGAAAATGTGTACAAAATAAAGAAGTATTTAGGTATTTAAAAGGTAATTTTTGTAAAACCCTTTTAAAAAAGGATATTTTATAAAATGCCTCCTAACGACACACCAACACCCAATCGGTTTATTTTACCCGAGGACAACCCTTTACCAACTTGCCCAGACAGCATCTTTTTCTTGAGCAATTTCTTTCACCCGACCAAATCACATCAAAACACCAGGTGACACGTTCATTGGGGGGGGGAGGATGCTGTAGAGAGGGACAACGTCTCTATGCCGAGCGAACTGATGGTCGAAACCGTGCCATTATACTCTTCCTTTATCTGATGAAAAATTAAAGTTATTATAAGGATAATAAGCCAAACAAAAAAATAAAATCATCCTCCACGTGACCGTTTTTGTAATTCTTGAGATTACTAACTGACTAACCTGCATTAAAGCTTGAGTTTTAAATGCTACTATGATGGATTACTAGCAAATAAGTGTGGATTTTTAATGATCTGAAACATGATGCTACCGAGATATGGCAGGGTGTAAGTGGAGCGAGACTCTTCTTCGTGTTCCAACCTGTTACCCCGAGATCACTCAAAACAAGAAAGAACTTATCGTTAGCACTACCTCGGGGATGAACCCCAGGAGCAGGCTTCGATGCTTAAGTCAGACATACTAATTTGTTGTGGTATGAAATATGTTTATCTAAAGAGATGTTGTTTGAATAATGATGAATATGTTATTTATAGTGTTCAAGTATGTGATTGAGTTTAACAAGTGGGAGCTGGTGCATGGGTGGCTTCATGACTTCTTTGTATGAAGCTCTCCATGCATACTTACCATGTAGTGTATCCATGGCCATATACCAAGTAGTTTCGATCTTCTTTAGTCCACATGCATGAATCTATAGTCTATACTTTCAGCTTCATGTACGTATTTGTTATATCTGTACAGTGTATATAGTAACAACTACGTTAGTAACCTTATTAGAAACAAACTTACCCTCAACATGTCAAAGTTTGTAAATGCAAAGTTCAGTAAGGACCTCGCATCGCAAAGTTTATTTGATCATTCAAGTGTGTACAGGTATTTAAAATTATGTGGTTTCAAAATGCAAAGTTCACTAATACTGCAAGTGCAACAGTGACATAACAATTCAATATGTAAGGACCTCGCATCGCAAAGTTTATTTACAACAAATACACAAACCAAGTTCCCACGCAATTACAAGTTAAAAGTTCATGCTGCAGCTAAAGCAGAATTTTCTTCTCTCGAATCAAAACAAATACTAATAATAATAATAATGTCATTGGGCATATGACAATCACCGCTACATGTCAAAGTTTATATAGTAACAACTACGTTAGTAACCTTATTAGTAACAACTACGTTAGTAACCTTATTAGAAACAAACTTACCCTCAACATGTCAAAGTTTGTAAATGCAAAGTTCAGTAAGGACCTCGCATCGCAAAGTTTATTTATCATTTAGGTGTGCAGAGAAGTAGACTACACCACACTTACACCTCTACATGTCTAAAGTTTGTAATCCACCTTCACTAAGAGCAACCCACATCGTCATGCAACGATAAGTTTCAGTTTGATCATATCAATTGAGTTCTACAGGTTCTTAAAATTATTAAGGATTATTCAAAATCGAGTGCAAATAGTTCTACTAATACACTGAGCAACGTTAGCCAACAGTGACATAACAATTCAATATGTAAAAGACCTTTCGCATTCGCAAACAAAAAGTTTTACTTGTCACATACTAGCGGACACATACACACAAGTCCCCCACGCATATTACAAGTTAATAAGTTACATAGCAGCAGCTAAAGCAGATTTCTTCTCTCGAATCAAAAACAAATACTAATAATGATAAGCAGTCATTGGGCATTATGACAATCAAGCGCGAGCGCATACACTCAGTCAAAAGTATATATAGTAAACAACTACGATAGTAACTCTTATTCGTAACAACTAACGTTTTACACCTTATGAGAAACAAAACTACCCTCAACATTGATCAAAGTTTGTAAATGCGCAAAGTTCAGTAAGGACCATCAGCAGCGCAAAGTTATTCTCTAACATTCAAGTGTGCGTAACAGGTATTTAAAATTATGTGTTTCAAATGCCAAGTCACTAATACACTGCAAGTGCAACAGTGACATACAATTCAATATGTAAAGACCTCCCAGCAATACGCGCAAAGTTATTTACAACAAATCCACAAACCAAGTCTTCCCACGCAATTACAAGTTAACAAGTTCATGCTAGGCAAAGGACACTAAAGCATAATTTTCACACTCTCGAATCACAACTACAAATACTATTAATAATAATAATTCCCTATTGGGCATCATGACCTATCCACCGATACAGTGACATAACCAATTCTCACTCTACAGTCAAGGGACATCAGCAAACATCGCAATAGTTTATTTAACAACAATTAACACAAACAAGCGTTCCCAACGCAAATTACAAGTTAACAGTTATACGCTGCCAGCTAATCGCATAATTTTCTGCTCTCCGGAATCATTAACATTATACTAATAATACAATAAGAAATGTCATTAGGCATATGACAATCACAGCTAACATCAGTCCCCCCCCTCCTTCACCCCCCACCTTACTAATAATAATAATGTCATTGGGCATATGACAATCACCGCTAAAGTGCCCCCTTTGCAAAACATCAAATCTTCATTATATTAGCCACAACTAAAACGAGAATCCAAAGGTCGGACGGTTTGTTGACGGGGGATTCCAATCTGACATGAGTTCACTTTTGCAGCAAATCGCAGTGAGCATAAAGATTCACCAATGGATGAAGGGTCAGGAGACACGTTCACAAACATCAAAGTTTTGCTATCTCCACCCAAACAAGGCTGCAAACACGTCAAATCAATACAAAAGATTAATATGCAATTTCGAGACTTCTAATAATCAAGTCGTTACAAAGTGGAAAAGAAACGGATTACAAAGTTAAAATAATCATTTCAAAGTAAATGAACACTATTTACACAGTAAAGTCCCTATTTTGACTATTGATGGTCAAACATATCATTTAGGAGTCCATAACTTATATGAGATGGATGATGTATTGATATACGTCTTTAAAAATATAGAAAATAGATGTACGGGTATGATCCTTCTTATATATTCTAACAAAGTATCATCAGTTGAAAGTAGACTCGCACAAATGAGCATTTTTATAATCTCATAAGCTATTTGGTTTGACTGTCGAAGCCATCACTGTTTTCATAATTAAAGTAGCAGTAGACAATAAAAGTTGGCTTGGGTTGGATTGAACTGCAACTGCGGGCTACCTACCATAATATCAATATTAAATAAACTAACGGCAAGTAAATTTGTGAAAAACTGTATGATTACAATTAACAATCTAATATTTTTATACAAAAACATTTATGTGGTTATATGCACCAGTAAACATTAATAGTTGACGTCTACATCTATTTTAGTTATAAAAGTACTAGGTTTACAATCATATCATAAAACCTACCACTTTTCAAAATATAAGGAACTTTAAAAATTAACAAGGTGATTTCCAAATAAAAATGATGTCGGGTTTAGAAAGACTACCTGTAGAAGATATGTAAGCTTGGAGTTCCTAAAGGGGATATGATCCTCTTTCTTCGCCAACGCAAAAATAACATCACTCAACGAAGACAAACTCTTGTTGATAGCCTGATAATAACATAAACACAAAGATATCTAAGACAAACAAAAAAATGATGATGCTTACATGCAGAATAAGTAACCAATAGAAAGTGTTCAAACCTGTGTTTCCTTAAGTCTTTCACCAGTGGCCCCACTTCTAGAGAGTCTTTCTGAACCAGCCAAATCAATAAGGTTCAACACACCTTGTACTTGTTGTTCCGTGCTCTATTAAAAAAAAGAGTCAAGATGGTTTGAGCTTGAAACATGCACTTACTGAAGCTTAAAACAATTTACCTCATTTACACCATGGATTCTTAGTATGAAAACAAAATGACTCCGGGAAGACTCTTCATTCATGTCAGTTCTGCCAACAGACCTGGACCAAGATAAAAATACAAATAATGATGAAAAATTGCACAGAATTTACATAAAAATACTGGATAATTCTGTAAATCTGCTCATATTATTATTACAAAAAAAAAATCGTAAAACCTGCTCGTAAAACCTTTTTATGCACAAGTTACAGAAGGATTATTAGTTATTATTACAACAGCTTGGTCATTGCAATCATATTTAACACGTCTACTTATTATCACTTTAAGAGCTAATTATATCTGTCAACATATGGAATAATTTAGAGTCATTTGAAAAACTATATACCTGCTGTGGGCAGCCTTCTGAAGAAGAGTTGAAACCTGCCCTATGCTGCATACATCAACAATGGTAAGATCAGAAACATATGTGTTTCCTTCTGCATCATGACTGATCTTATATTGCGGTTGCTGCTTCCCTCCATCTTTTCCAGCATTACTTTTAATTGCCAACAGATCTTGAATGTTTTCATTATATATTTCGAGCATAGATGCCTGAATATATAAAAACAAGAATTGATTAACTTTAAGCTCCATGTATTGGGCCAGTAGACAGAAGGTATAGAAGGTATAGATCATAACCTGCATCTTGTATTTCCAGCCTTGAGCGGCAAGGGCCTGGCTTGTTTGGAAAACTTGTTCCAGAGAACGTGGAATCAAACCCTTTTGAAGAGGAGCTTCTGGCCTACCCATCATTGTATAAGTTTTACCCGACCCGGTTTGACCATAGGCGAATATGCAAACCTGCATAAGAATGCATATGAAGATACTTATTTGAGTTCAATTTATAGATTACAAAATAGAAAATATATTGGATTCTACATCACAAACCAACTTCAAGAATGAAAAACTAATTATAATAATAGAAAAACAGCAACAATCTATGTTGTAAAACCTGAAATTTAAAATAAAAGCCATAAAGAATAACTACCTTATACCCATCTAATGCACTCTGAACTAGTTGTGAGATTTCCATAAAAACCTCTTGTTGAGACGCATCATGAGCAAACACTTTGTCAAAAGTAAAAGGATACTTTTGGCCTGCAGAGTTCAAAGATGCGATTATTCTCTGAAACGAAAACAAATCTATATATGGACTATAAAGTAACGGTGTTAAGTGTTAACAATTTAAATGTGTTGATATCAGAATGAGAAGTCATACCATTTTGAATTAAATCAATCCCTCGTCCTGCTAACTCAGCAGAAGTGGGATATGTGACTGTGGGTTCTGCTCCAGGACCATCATCAGGAAGTAAAGGCCTTACTCTGCAGAATACCCGTATATTTCCTTTAAGCTCCTGCAATCAAAAATAATATTAGATAAAATGAACCTTGTATTGTTTATCAATGCTAAGTCTTGAATAGCATACGAAAATATTACCAAAATAGTGTTGTGCAGCTTTTTTCTCAATGTTTCGCCATCAAGAAGTTGATTTTCCGCCTCACGTAATCTATCTTGTAAGTCAGCAACTATTCTTTTTTGGTCCTCATATTCTGTCCTTATCTCTGACGAGGATAAATCAGCCATCTAATTTTTTTAAACACAGCAACACGTTAGCAACAGAGTTTGAACGTGAAAGATATAGATTATATAGTTTTAAGAATAATGAAATTGTACCTTCAGTTTCTGGTTAGCAGCAGCCAGCTGATGTTGTAGTAATGATATCTGGTCTCTCTGAGAGGAACAAGTCTCCTACAATAGAAATTATATATAGAGCCATCATCTTCACATGACAAAGCAAATGAAAAGATAGCATTGATTTGATAATTAAGCAGCTAACCTCCAAAGCAGAAGACTTTATGCTTAATTTATCGACCTCAACAGCAGTACACCCGATCCTTTCTTTAAATCTGGCTAACTCACAAGTTAACTTTTGCACAAGTAATAACTGACGTTCACGGTCCTCTCTCACTTGCTGCAATTCACCTCTCAAGATTCCCTCATCTTTAACTGCAGCCTCTCTTTGTTTCAATGCCTCATCACAAGAATCCTATTACAACAACACGCTTATTAATAAAAACAGATTAAGGTCAATATATTTAAGCGGATTTTAAATGATGTCGTTCAAGTTTAAAATCCAATTAGCTTTTAGCTGTTTTTTAACTTTAACTTCAGATTCCGAACACTGTATTTCAGCCCTAGTAGCAGAAAACAGTACATTTCGCTCACTTTCCATTTCCAGCAATTAAAAATAAGGACTTTAGTGCTTTGATGCGTGTCAAAACAAGGAAATGTAGACGGCAATAGAACTTACTTTGGCAGAAGTAAACTCAGTCTGCAACATGTTATAACGACCCCGTAATGTGTTGTGACTTTCCAAAATCACGCATTTTTCTCTTTCCACTTGTAAGTTTGAATCGGTTGCTGATTTTAGGTCATTTTGAAGTTTGGTGTTGTACTGTTGCAAACTAGTATTGTACTCTTGCAATCGCTTGTGCATATCCTCATGGGTTTTCACCTAAAATCAGTGATAAAGAAAACCCATTAACTAAAGACCTACTGAAACAACAGTGTAGTTTTAGTTCAAGGATAATGGATTTTGTATTACCTTTTCTTTAAAACCAGACACTTCATTCTCAAACCTTTGAAGCTCTTTCCCTAAAGAATCCTGATTTTTTTCCAATATGATTTTAGCTTCTTTTTCTCGTTGGTACCAATCAAGTGCATCCTACAAAAGCATACAAAAAATAAGTTATCAGTTATAATGAAAAAAACGATGATAGTGAGATATCACACCAACATTCAAATAAAACCCTTACTAATTTCTGAGACTCCTCGTTTGCCAAACTAGCTTTTAAAGACGCAATATTTGCTTCTAATTTACAAATAGTAGCGTTGAAGTCTTCTTCCTTCTTTTTCATGGCAGCCTCTGTGATAGATGTAAAACAGTGTCAATATGAAGTTAAATCTTGTAATTTAAAGCGACTTCATATTAGTCTTCAGTCAAAGACATAACCTGCTTCGGCACTGTTTCTTTTTAATGAATCAAGCATATTACACAAGTTATCCTTTTCCGTAGTACGGTCTTGTAAACTCTTTTGAAACCATTTTATACAAGTTTTCAGCTTCTTTATATACTTTGTTACCCAATCCTGCTTTGCCTGAAATACAAAAGATGACCAACATAAAGTTAAAAAAAACATAATGATACCACAGTTTTTTTCATGATCGCACCATAGAATGACATAACACGAGCCAAACCTTTATATTAAACTGCGACTTTTCTTTAAACCGCTCATTTAATAGTGCGTCGACGACTTCCTCCTTTGTAAAGTCCATATTTTCATCTTCAGGGACCTGAGCTTCAGAAGGTGCTGCAGCAACCTCCTTTTGGTTAGTAGTCACAGGGGCAGGAGCCTGTCTGCTTCGACTTGAGGTTGTTGATGCCATACTCCTACCAGTGCCTACTTTTCGTCGTTTGTCTAAAGGAGCATCAACAGGTCGACTTTTCTGCAAGTAAATCGCCAAATTCATATCAGCAACACTTTCTAACTGATATTAACAAAGAACGCCAATCGATTTAACATAGAACTATAAAAAACCTAGCAGCGCATGACTACCAATGACGCTAACTGTATGTCTTATGATAACATACAATCATTACCCGAGTCCTATATCCCAGTAACTGATTTAAGACTGCAAACTGTTTATAAGCACATACAACACATGAAAAGGATTCATTTTATCAAGGTGCACATCAAATGCATCGTTTACTAGCCACAGTACATATAAAGAAACATAGATACTTAGCTAATTATTGAGAAATAGACACATATAACAAATTCACTTAATTCTTACACCAAAATTAACAGTGTGCCATGAAAATCAATAAATTTTACTAGCAACGTTGCATATATGCATATAAATACTCAGTTTACTTAGGGGGTGTTTGTTTCGGCTAATACGTGGCCTTATGAGCTTAATTGATTTGGGCTTATATAACATAAGCCGAAATCAAAATAAGCTCATAAGCCCACATATAAGCCGAAGCAAACACCCCCTAAACTTGTAAATCTAACAAACTACACTACACTATTCTTCTAAATTACACGACTCGTTACACATCAGTTCTCGTTTTACGCGATTCAGTAACAAATCTAATGAATTCTAGTAACGACTATAAATGGCTATCCACAACCACGTAAAATGGCTTGGTTTTACGTTATCTGTTCGATTCGCTAACAACACAAATTAGTAACAGATTATTAAAGTAATTAAAAAAGCTTACATTAAGAGAAGTATTATTTTGGTTACGAGACTCCATAGATGACGTCAGCAGTTAAAAGAAATTAGGGATTTGTTGTTGTTGTTGTTGTTGTTGTTGTTGAGATTGAATTGGGAGTGTTTGGATGAGTGATTTGAAATAAATTTGGGGAAAATGGAACGTTAGGGTTTCAAGCTAAAATAAGAGAGATAAATGAAACTAGGCTCTCTTCTTGTTGTTTTGTTTTCCCCAAATTTTGAAAATTTTGAATTTCAGATCTAGTGAATCATATGAGGCTCTCTTCTCTTGCTTTATTCTTTGGGCCGGCTCGTGGGCTTTTTGGCCCGAGTTAAATGTATGTATATTTGAAGGGGATAATTTCATATTTACCCAATCTAAACCTCAAAATGTCATATTTACCCAACTTACAAGTGAACAATGCATGATGTACAATGATTTTGATGCATGTTTGAGGAAATATGAAATTTTGATGTTTTTCTTGGGGAAATATGGAATTGCCCCTATTTGAAGATCCGTGTTCATAAATCAGGTATAAATAACGTGAAGCGTCGCGTGACTCAAAAAATGAAACTTTTTATATATGTATATCAAGGTTGCAAAAATCGTGAATCGGTATTTGGGTGGTCGACCCTCTTATAGCTTGTAATCGGTCTAGGCAAGATTAATCGGATTGCCATTTCTGCTAAGTTTTGGGTAATTCCGGCGAGTTTTAGGTATTTCCAGCAAGATTTGCAAGTTTCCGCCAAGTTTGACCACCATTGACCGTTGTTGACCATGGTGGATCGGTTTGTTCGACCGATTTACATAAATCGTCAAGGTTGGTGCCTTTTAACGCCTAGACAGCGATTAATCGGCCTTGTACACCTTTTTTATAGCACTCACATTTCATATATATCGGGTTTAAAAAAGTGTTATACATAATAAATAAATTTAAAAGATTATCATTGCATTTGATCTTCTTCATTTATTTAAAAAAAATTATCTGAGTTTATCAAAAAAAGGCGCCACACATTAGCGCACCTTTCCACGGATCATCTCCGTCACGCCTTTGTCTATTTCTTATCATGGTGGTCAAACCTTGCGTCTTAACGGTGTCTTAGGAACCGAAACCAAAACCGAACTAAAAAAAGGTTGAATTTGTAATCAAACTGAACTTTTTTCCGGACCGAATATTTAATTATGTTCGGTTTGGTTTAATCAAATTTAAATTCGGTTCGATTTTACCCAAAAAAAATAACCAAACAAATCGAACCGAAAAACCCCATAACCAAGCCGATGAACATCCTTAATCCAAAATCGTTTTCATTTTGGTTTTCTTTCTCGAGACGAGTATTTGACTCCAACAACACAATACTCATCCCGCAAGACGAGTATTTGACTTAGATACACGTATTTTAGTCTAACCTTGTAATTTTTTCCGTCTCATTTACCGGTTAGCCTAAAATGTGTAACTTGTATAATTTAGATCATAGGATTAAATTGAGATTGCAAGTTTTTATAGTAGACTATTTTATCCGTGTGGTTATGATTTTATAATGCATATTGGTTTGACAATATCTCTTTGAGGAGTTAAAAAAAATTCATGAGAACAATATGTACTCTTATAAGTGCTCTTATGATTATGTGGTTGGTTTTACGGTCCTATTAAAGAGGGGTGTTTACTAAATTAAGTGGTTTGGACAAATCACTATATGAGCCATTTAATTGAGAGAGTTTTGTGAAGACCTCTCCATTAAGATGAATTAAGGGTTTGGGCTCATTAATTGAGTGGAAAAGAAACAACCCCTAAACATAGTTACATTGATCCAACTTGTTTCACGATATTAGAATAGTAAAGCTCTTAATATTGATAATCTCGTTAGTTAGAGTAAATTGCATAAATCGTCCTTAAAGTTTGGCTAAATTGCATGTTTCGTCTCAAATGTTACGAAAGTGCAAGGATCATCCTTGTGGGGAAACCTTTGGTGCAAGTATCATCCCTGCGAGGGACGATACTTGCACCAAAGGTTTCCCCATATGGTTCCACACAGGGACGATACTTCCACCAAAGGTTTTCTCACATGGACGATGCCTGCACTTTCGTAACGTTTGGGACGAAACATGTAATTTAGCCAAACTTTAGAGACGATTTATGCAATTTACTATGTTAGTTACTAGCTAGTTACTAGTGTGAGGAGATATATGCGTCTGGATTCCATGAGATTTCGTACTTATTATTTAAGCTAGCGATCAATGAACTGTGTGACTTAACTAAATCCACTATATTAAAAGTTTGGGGTCGCACAAACTCGAACTGATCTAGTTTCAAGATAGATTACCTCTTCACAAGATGCATAGGGTTGAAACATACTACGCGTAAATTTGTAGGTATGTAGTGAAATGGTCATACACGACCACAAACATACCTCGGTTAGACCTCCTACATTTGAGTTAAATACTCCGTACCGGATATTACTTCTTCATAAGTTATTGCAATTGTAAAATTTCTCATAATTTGTACCATAAGTAATTTATAGTCAATATGCAACGAAAATTACGAATTCTAGTATTAGAAGTAAAAAACGATAACGAATGCCAGTTTTTATTTAATTTATTTCATCGAAAAAGACCGTTTTGTGTAAACGATGTTGATAAAAAGAAAAATTAAATTCAAATTTAATATAAGAGTGGACGGTATGGTGGCTAGGTGAGCTCGTCGTTCTGACGTGACAGCTTGTCGTTCGCTCGCCACCATACCCCCTTTGTATTCGTTTACATAAGTAAGTTATAGTCAATATGCAACAAAAATTACGAATTTTAGTATTAGAAGTAAAAAAAATGATAAAGAATACCAGTTATTATATAATTCATTTCATCGAAAAATACCATTTTATGTAAACGATGCTGATAAAAAGATAAATTAAATTCAAATTTAATATAAGAGTGAACGGTATGGTGGCGAGGTGATCTCACTGTTCGCTCGCCACCATCCCCCCCCCCCTCGTCGTTCTTCGCCACTTGCCATTTCGCCATTGAAGTGAGCCAGAAAATGCCAAACAACTTTTTCAATTTAATCGTTGTATACAATTGAATATGTAAGTATGTAACGGATAGAAATTTAAAAAAAAATCTATTTTTTTAATTATACCCACGTTTCACTTTAAATAATCTATCATTTTACTTTCAATACCTCAACACAAAAAAAAAGATGTCTCAAGGTCCAAACGAAGGTTATTTTACCAATCTTCTCAATAATAACCCGCAACAATACTCGTCTTCTTCGAACCAATCGAATTTGTCAACCCCATCGTCACAAAATTCAAATTCTTCCTCGCAACCGTATCCTTTGTATGGAACACAAATAACACCCGATCAAGCTTATCAACAACAACTTGCGTATCATCAACACAAACAACAATTCAACTTCCAAAATAACCCAAATCCAAGAAATACACAACTGCAATATTTTCCATCACAATCATCACAACCGCAATATTTTCCATCACAAACATCACAACCACAATTCTTTGACTCACAACCGTCACGACCATAATTCAAAGCACCACACGCCCAAGAACCCCGCGATGCAAGGCGTAAAGGGAAAAACCGTCGAAAAAGCAACCCATTGTGGATTTAGACACGGACGATGATGATGACGTGGAACAAAAGCGAGCGAATACCCGTTGGACACGCGACGAATAAATCTTGCTAACCGAGAGTTGGATCGAACACTCCCAGAACGCCAATATCAAAAATAACTAAACCGGTGATGTGTTTTGGAACCAGATTATGGAAGATTTCAACACGCGAACAAAAAGTGGTCCCCGTACCAAAAATATGATGACGAGAAAAATGGAGCAGGATTAACGGTGTACCAAAAGTTCAACGCTATTTACAAACATTTAACACGTAAAAGCGAGGAAATGAGGCTGATCATATCGAGAATGCAAAGGACACTTATATGGAGCGCTCTGGTAATAAAAGTTTCAATATATTCACGTGTAGAATATTTTGAAATATTACCCCAAATGGGATGCGGCGAAGCCGATTGATGAAGATTATCTCGCCAAGCTATTTGGCCCTGATCCGAGAGCTCATCCCGTTGGCAAACCTTGACCCGCGAAAAAAGCAAAATCGGTAGACACGTCGAGCTCCGGGGGGAGCACTAGGTGGAGCACCGGGGGGAGTCAATCGGAGTCTTTAGCGGGGGTATTATCTCAGGATTATAGACGTAAATGTGAAGCTGCCGAATCTGCGTACGAGGCAAAGAGAAAGAAATAAGTAAGGTTGTTGGAGTGTAGAGAGTTGGAGTTTCTCATGATTGACCCCTCCTCGTTGCCGCCAGAGAAAGCCGCTTTCATCCGAACGAAATAAGATGAAATAATGAAAAAATATCCAAACGCTTAATTTGTCTTTCCGTGTCGTATGTTTTTTATTTTCCGTATCATTTCTTACGTTACGTTTTTTAAGTTTCGTTTTTTTATGTTTCGTGTGTTTTTTTAAGTTTTTTATGTTTCGTATGTTTTTTTATGTTTCGTATGTTTTTTTATGTTTCGTATTGTAATTTAATTTTGTTGGGTCAATTTAGTGCCTAATTATCTCTTGTACTGGATTTGTATGAAAAATATCCTAAGTAGAAAAACAATTCGCTGAACATTAAGAATGTTTAGCGAGTCATCCTCAAGAAGTCCTTCAGAGTCAAAGACTCGGCACAAACTGAGGCGGTTCTCAGCGAGTGAAGAAATGATCAAGATAATGATGATGGAGTTAGTAAGTGTTGACAATAGCTTACTAACTACCTGAAGACTATCTCTAAAAGTATACAACCTGAAGATTGACATTGGCGGGTCCTTCCTAAAAGCTAACCACAAAGGAAGACATAAAGTACAAGAGTGATTAATTGTACTTTATTAAAGCTAAAAGCTTTACCTTTCCCATAAATGTTAAAGAAGGAAAGAAAGACAAAAGTACAAGCAAATAATTAAAATAACTATTGCTTTTGTACTATGATGTGAAGGGAACATGGGTGCAAAGTGCAAAGCTGGAAAGTGGTTGGAAAGTGCACATGGGACTCTACTTCACAAAGCTTCCCAGAGAAGCTTCACTCTTTCTTTAAATACCAGGTTGTAAGAATGAGATAGTATCCATTCCTAGAAAAACACAAAAATACAAATGTATTGGTTGATAGGTTTGATCCTTGATAGGTTTGATCCTCTCCTATAACACACTTTGGCAAGATGCTTGTTGTTCATTATAGGAGAGTTTATTTGTCATTCAATCCCGATTGTTGTTCCGCCAACAACCGGGTATAATTCTTTAATTCATATCAATAAAGAGTTAAACGTTGAAAAGTACAAATTGTGTTATTAGTATCTTAACGGTCTCATGTTAAATATTTCATGTATATGTTGCACGATTTCACCCATTCATGATAAGTTCACGAATCATGCTATGTCTAACACCTAAGTGTCTAGACTTCCCATTGTACATCTGGATATAATCCTTTGCCAATGTAGTAGCACAAAGGAATCTCAAGGAGCAAGTTTTTCAACCATTCAGCTTCCTTGCTAGTAGCTGCTAGAGCTACATATTCATATTACATTGTTGAACCAGTAATGCAAGTTTGTTTCTTGAAAGCCCAATAAATTACACCACCACTAAGCAGGAATACCCAGCCACTTGTAGATGAATTGTCTTCAGTGTCACTGATCCAGCTTGCATCAGTGTAGCCCTCCAACACTGAAGGATAACCAGTATATGTCAAACTATAGTCCATAGTTTTCTTCAAATACTTCAGTACCCTCTTAATTGCTTGCAAATGCTGAGTACTAGGATTACTAGTGTGCCTACTCAGTTTACCCATTACAAAAGCAATATCAGGCCTGGTACAAGTCATGGCATACATCAGGCAGCCAATTACCCTAGAATACTCAAGTTGAGATACAGCCTGACCATTATTGGGCATCAGCTTCTCACTTGTATCCATAGGAGTACTCACTGGAGTACAATCAAAGTAATTAAATTTCTTCAGTATCTTCTCAATGTAATGAGACTGAGAAATTGCTATTCCATTACTTTCATGTTTAATACTTATACCAAGGATAACATCAGCCTCCCCCATGTCCTTCATGGAGAACCTTGATGACAAAAATTCCTTTGTTAGGTCAACATAAACTTGGTCAGTTCCAAAGATCAACATGTCATTAACATATAGGCAAATGATGACTCCTTTACCAGATTCATCAAATTTGCTATATACACATTTGTCAACTTGGTTAAGTAAATAACCATTAGACAAAATTACTTCATCAAACTTTTGATGCCATTGCTTAGGTGCCTGCTTCAGTCCATAAAGAGACTTAATCAGTTTACAGACCTTGTTTTCATTTCCAGGCATGATGAAGCCCCGAGGTTGGTTCATATAAACCTCCTCATCTAATTCACCATTCAAGAAAGTTGTCTTCACATCCATCTGATGAATAATTAGATTGAGAATTGATGTTAAAGCAATCAACAGTCTTATGGTACTGATACGTGCTACTAGAGCATAAGCATCAAAGTAGTCTATCCTTGACTTTTGTCTAAAGCCTTTAATGACTAACCTTGCCTTGAACTTTTCAATAGTTCCATCTACCTTCAGTTTTATTTTAAAGATCCATTTGAAACCAAGAGGTTTACAACCTAGAGGTAAATCAGCCAACACCTAAGTGTTGTTGCCCATGATGGAATCCATCTCATCATTAATTGCTTCCTTCCAGAAAGCAACATCCTGGGACTTCATTGCTTCATCAAATGTTTTGGGATCATCCTCAACATTAAAGCAATAGGAGTGTTGGTTAGAGACCTCATCCCTTGTTCCTTCAATTAAATATAATTGAAATTCAGATCCAAATAACTTTGGAGTCCTAACCCTTTTGCTTTTCTAAGCTCAGGTTCAGGTTTGTTGGTAGAAATATTACGATATTTAATCTATACATTCTCTTCATGTTTTGGTGATGACAGACATGTAATTTATAACACATAACGTAAAGTGCTTAAGTTACTCGTGATCACAAATCATCAATAAATTCACACGACAACATCTTTCGTCGTCTCAAATATGCTTCAATGAAGTTTGCACCCAACGTAAATCACTTAAGGTATGAATAAACAAATGCTTAATTTATTTTATGATCAAAGGAATTTTTATTTAACCTCATATTTTTTTTTAAATGTCACAATTATTTTCATAACTTTTACAAAATATTTTTAGATTTAAAAGAAATGTTTTATTCAAAATAATTATTTTGAATTCAAATTTTCTACCTAAAAACGGCTAAAAATGTTCCAGAAAACACCTCCCGCAGAAAAGACAAAAAAATGAGCGTAGTGGCCCCCTTAATTATAAGGGCGGTCCTCTTAATTATTAAGGGGACCGGCACCCTAATTAAGGGGACCGGCCAGACAAAAATTCAATCCAGTTTGCCTATAAATACTAGACTATTCCCCACTAATATTTCTAACCTTTTGCACCTCATTATTTTATGTCTAAAAATCTGTTTTTACATCACCTACAATCCTTTGATCATTTAATTATAAGGCATTTATTTCCAAATGATTGCAGCCTATTCTCCAAGTGCAAGAGAAGAACTTCTCTGTTTATCATTAAGTACAAAGTATATATAGTTTAGTTAGTGCATTCTGTGACATGTCTTTCATTTCACTAGTATAGTGATCAAGTCATGTATTCAAATTGTGTAATAGTTAGATCGTGGTGATCATGATGTGTATAGTTGTTAGATCGTGGTGATCTTAGTAAGTAGTGTTAGATTGGTGTGATCAAAGTAGTGTCTAGTTGAAGTGAAGTGAAGTTGTGAAGTATAGAAAAGTTGTGAAGGGTAGAGAAGTCGTGAAGTTGAAGTGAAGTTGTGGAGCGAATAGAAGTTGTGAAGTGAAGCTAAGTTGTGAATCGTTGTGAAGTAGTGCGGTTAGCATACAAGAGTTGGGATAGATTGGTTCTAGCTATGATTAGAACTCGACATTTGGCTTAGTGTCGGAAATTGGTGTAAGCTTAGTCGTGTATGGTTTTCTAAATCCTAAAGGGAGCTTGTTGACTAGTGAAGTAACTCTCGAGTTGGGTACTCAGAGAGTGGAGTAAGGCGAAGAGGTGCTTCGTGACCGAACCACTATAAATCATCGCGTCCGGTTTGCACTTTCTTTTACTTTTCGCTTTACATCTTTATTTACCTTATCGCCTTACATTTATATTTGCATTAGATCTATATGTGTGTTGATTGTTGCTTATATTGTTTAGATGATGATTGTGTCATGGATAGATGTTAACATTATGATTGTGTTTATATTGCTATGCCATGTTCTATTGGATATAGATGTATTATTCACACTTCTTATATTGCGTTCAAATTGATCGATAATTTGATACAAAACGTTTTAAGTTTTTAAATAGAAACGTATTCACCCCCTCTACGATTTCCACAATTGATATCAAAGCCACGTCGCTCTAATCTTCAAAACAAATGGTTTTAAAAATAGAGCACGATCCATGTATCAAATTACCCATGAAGGGGGATTAAATATGAGAAGTATTTTGTTGCTTAACTTGTATTAGTTTTGTTGTTAAATACAATTAGTATACTAGCTTGAAGTAAAAATGATGTTTAAAATAAGTGTTTTATGTTCGGTATCAAACTCAGTAGATTCTACATCTTTCCGTTAAGTCACTAATGATTTTGTATAAAAGTGGCGAATCTGTGTCAGGTGCCGGCCCCCTTATCTCCAAAGGCCGATCCCCTTAATTAGGGTTCGGTCCGCTTAATTTTAAGGGGACCACCTGTCTGATTCGGCAGATTTTCGGAAACTTTGATAATTCATATAAAATCAACCGTAAGTCCGTAGAAGTCGTGCTACCCGCCATTTTGAAGATAATTGAGTCTACTTTCATATAAAAACACTTTCAAGCATTTATTACAAACTTTAGTAAGTCAAAAATGCAAAATACTACATAGTGGTCAAAAATTTGGGTGTTGTTTTGACGTAAAACTTGTATTTTACCTTTTCCTTCGAGTCGGGCATTTCTAGTTGGTATACCTTTGAAAATGATGTAATTAACTTTTTAAAAATATTAAAATTGGTTAGTTTTTAAAATGGGGAGGAAACTAATTCGTTTTCAAACAAAACCGAGCTAAGTATACATTGTTGTATCTAATACACAAAACGACGACAAGTACTTTTATGTGTTATGCTATATGATTATGTGCACTTCTTTGTGTCTTAATTTTGTTAATATATAATATTAAATGATCGATGCTATTTGAAATTTAGCTAATTGAATATCCAAGCACATGTGCCATGTACACTATTCGTTTGTAGCTAGTTTTTCGGATTATGCCTAACAAAAATTTATGCTAGATTTCTTGTACTAAGTTGCAAAATTGTATTGCATTACATATAGGCATAGATCACTTAATTTACAAATATTACATAAACATCTTGTAAATCTTTTCGAGTATGGGAATATACTTAGGAATAAGAGTTCAATAGCTTGTCAAGTATATTATTAAATGTGTTAAAACTAGTCACCTAAATATTTCCAACGATTTAATCTATTTTCAACAACACGTTTAAATATTTTCAACAACTTGCTTTGTTTGACCTTTGGTCGGTTTAAACTAAAAAGAAACGATGTATTAATACATTCAGTAAACTAAGAAAAAGAGAATGCTTGTGCTTGCATGGTTCTAACATGCACACATAATTATATATTTTTTTCAAATCTAGGGTATTTTACAAAAGATGTGTGTTGTATAAAAATAATTAGAAAACTCATTTATATACTCATAAAATGTCAAAAACTATGCATATTATACATAACAACAAATAGTTTTTCGTACAAGTAACATTTACGACAATCTTGAAATAAGAAATTAACTTATCATTATTCATCAATCTCACCTTACAACTAATCTTGGGATTAATGGAACACACTATTTAAATATTTTTGTATTTTTTTTAAATGAGTGTTCGTGAGGATCAAGAAAGATTTCGAGAATATATCAATTCATTATTCAAATTATGATTGATATCTTTATTGAATCTAATTGACAAGTTTTCGTGTATGGACATGAAATCGGATTCTTATTTGTTTAGTTTCAAGATTAATCAAAAACATAACAAATGATATCTCTTGGGATTGCATTAACTCAATCACTACTGACTTGATATGAAAATAATTACATCATTTTCTAGATGAAAAGAATATGCATCGGATCATAACTCACACCTGTGTTGATGATGCCATATTGAGTCTACTTGTCCAATGGTTGTGTTCCAAATATTATACTAATATGTTCAATACACGCATAAAATACACAATGAAGTAGGATTGACGACTTGGATGTTTCGTCCGAAATATTCAAGCAATTTACATTGCAATGCAATTGGTAAATGTGTCATTTCCGAAAATCCAAACACGAGCAAACTAACTATATGTAAACTTTGCTCATACAACATAAAAGCACAACTCATAGCTAACTTTCTTGTCATTTTACTTTGCTTATTTCTGTTCAAATTAGCTTATTAAGTTTAGTTTTCAAATTGTTCTAACTTATTTCCAACTTTCATTAGCTTATTGTGTTTAAAAAAAATCCAAAAATAGTTGGTACTTTTCCTCTAAAATGCAATTTTAGTTTCTGTCACATTTCAAGAGCTTTTTCCAGCTTATTCATACATTTCCAAAAATAAGTCTTTTTCAAAAAGTTTATTTTTCTCGCTTGTTTAGTTTTTCCAAAAGAAAAATTTGAAAAAAAAATAAAAGGGGAAGTCTCGGGTGAGCAAGGCTCGAACCCAAGACCTCAACCCTACAAAGCCTCATCCACACACTCGTTAACCAGTTGCCCTTGAGACTTTTTTGGTTACACTTTACAACATTTAATATAAGACACTAGTTAAGCCCATTTAGCTTATAAGCGTATTTTGCTTTTTCCCAGCTTATTCAATAAGCTAACTTCCATTTTCTTAATTTTCTTAAATTCCTTGCATTTCAAGCTACTTTCTGTAATTTTTCCAATTTTTATAAAAATCATTTAGTATTTTTAATCTTTTATTTTCATTAAAATCATTTTTAATTCATTATAAAAAATATAAAAGTCAAAAAATAAAAATTCTTTTTCCAAAAATTTTCTTTTATCGTTTAGAACGTAGGAAAATTAGTTTGATCTTCGTAGAGTTATTTTTGAGTATTTTTCTTTATAACGCTCGTTTTCCGATTACCGTTTACGTTTACGCGCTCGTTCTTACTTTTCTTTCGTTTTTAGCATACGTTTCTTTTTATTTGCTTTTAATTAGTATAAAAACTCTTCAAAAATCAATTTTTCTTATCCAAATCATTGTCCGAGTTATAAACGGAGTTTTAATTCACAAATCGTTGGGAATTAACGACCCGGTCATTACTTACCGGTTTATTATATAGTATTTTGTATAGGGATTACTTTAAATCTTTGTCCTCAAGGATTTTTGGTAAATTTCTATTACTTTAATATTTGTATATATATTATTTGAACTACATCAATAGACTTTGTATATCATTAGGAGTACACACTAAGCACGTAGAAATTAGGCTTTTCCTTAGCCAATCTAGACACAATGCACCTCACACATGTGCTTTAATGTTTCAAGATGATTACTTGTTCCCATGTAATGCAATTATATGTCTTCATGATCTTGATGCTCAATGTTTGATTGCTTAGATATCAAATGCATGTCCACTATAAAGACATTTGTCTTCTTCTAGCAATTTAGATAAAATATGTCTTAGTTTATCTAAATGACACATGCTCCTAAATGCTAAATGCTAACATGTTTTACATGACGATTACATTTAAAATTATCATGTTTGTATGCGTCATTTTATATGACTTACATGTTAATTATACACCTACACTATATTAGCTTAATATATGATAATTAACATTTAAATGCCATAGAGTCTTACACATTAATCTCGTTCATTATTGTGTCGATGCATGCTTAGATAAACTTATATGCCTATATCTATATGTATTATGCATCTAGGTATATATTTTCTCACACTAGAATATTTTTCTTCGCGTTCGTGTCACAACTCTAAAAAGTCAAAAGAGTTATAAAATGGTATTATATCTCCTAGAGTCTTCACCCACATATTCCTTTAATCATCATATCGCCTTCTTCCAAATAATCCACTCTTTCATCAAGGAAAAGTTATATAGATATCTAACACTCCTCCAAGTAGGTTTGACAACTTAAATATTTCATCTGAAATATTCAAGTATCTTTAACTTGCGATCGCAAATGTTAAAGGTCTTATCCGAAAGTTCATATTCAAGCCTTTTAACAACATATGTTAAAATGCTCTTCTTAAAGCTAAAAGATTACATCAACCTTTGCGTGACAAAGGTCTTACGAGTTTCTACAAAAGTGATTCGTAACCTCTTTAATATACACACCTTAAGACTAAGTACATTCACTTTCGTTAGTCCTTTCCATCCCCTTAGGAATGTCATGATGGTTTATCGTCATGCTCACCTCATACACAACAAGGAGTGAACATTATCCATCGATCTTAGGATAGAAAACTCATCATAATTCGTCATCATTTCCTTCGCGACAATGTCCAAAAGGAAATATCTTCATCAAAAAAGTATCTTCGGAAGACAACATCGCCGACATCCTCACCAAACCACTCAAACGTGAACCTTTTTAAGTCTAGGTCTAGGAATGATGAAACAAATCTCATAAACGTGCCATTCTCATTCTAACAGTCTTGTTACTATTAAATACATTCTGATAAATCTCGACAACTTAATCATTTCATCTGAAATGTTTAAGCATTTTTAATTCGCAAAATGCAAATTAAAATGTCACTCATTGTTCTTGTCTAATTCGTTTCACAAAAAACTTAATCACGCTTCTATTATTATATAGATGGTTAATATCTTCCGTCCACATTATCGCTATCACCTTTAAGACAACCTTGTACCTCGTCGTGTGATTGTTCTATGAACATTCGCAATACTCAATAAGAGCTACATAACTTCTCGGATGAAGTTCATTGTATGCTAACCATCATCCGTCTTGACATTGTCAAGCTCATCGCTTCTATCATTATTTCTCTTCATTTATTCTTTTTATTCCACAATTTATGTCCAGATGAGTACGAATTAGAGGGGAAGGGAAAACACACATGTTCACATATATCCTTTAACCAAACACTCTTAAAAACTCACATAGGTGATGCTTATTCACTAGCAACCACAAGATATACTTCTACCATACATTCAAACCTCATAACTATTATTCACTCTTGTTAGTGATCACTAGTTCTAGTACATCCCTAAACCACCATAGTGAAATGAAAAACCGAGTCATCCTTACTACTATCAATCTCGAGTCATCCACCTAGTCATCTTCACAAGAATATTCACCATGTAACCACTCCCCATAAGTGAATTTTGTAATGAAATGTGTCTCATCTTTATATCCCGACACTCATAAGCATGTGTGCTTATGTTGTCAAAATCAAGTGGATTTCATAATGAAATGCGTCTCATCCTTATATCCCGACACTCATAAGCATGTGTGCCTATGTTGTCAAAAGTCAAGTGAATTTCATAATGAAATGCATCTCATCCAATCATTTCTACTTTTTAGGAAGTGAAGAACACAAAGAAGATATTCAATTTTCAAGTGTTGTTGAGTCATCACAATATTGTGTCTTTCATTTTTCATCCAATCATTTCTACTTTTTAGCAAAGTGAAGAACATAAAGAAGATATTCAATCTTCAAGTGTTGTTAAGTCATCACAATGTCGAGTCTTTCACTTTTCTTCCACCATTTTCACATTTTTACCTTGTTCGTTAACATTAACAACCAACAAAACACCCACAAACCTATTGTCAACACCTTCCCTTTTCATTCACGCTCATCCTTCTTCATTTATGTTTCCTCAACAAATCATCCTTATCATCAACATTTAGTTTGACCTAAATTTTAAAAACTGATAATTGGATTTAATAAAGTATGTGTTACTAAAGCCGAAGCTTGACTTGTTTACTTGTTTATTATTACAAAGATTTCCAGCCTATAACAGATATACAAAATGTAATGCGACTAAATATGTAAGGCTGACTTTAAAATATAACCACCAATGTATCATTGCCCTATGCTTAATGACCTCCCTGAAATAACATTGCATTTAAAAACGTCGACATAAAGTGGAGATTTTCATAGGTTTATGTAAATGTATATGCAGGACCGCAAGACTTTCCCAGTGTAATGCAACAGATGCAGAATCCCTAAATGCAATTACGTTTACTAAGTCATGACACCGAAGCTCGATCATAATTGAATACTAATATATAAAATATTGCTACATTGCCCGTGATGATGGTTCAACCCATAACATCCAGTATCTGACATGACATACGTGTTCAGTGATAGGCTCGTCACCCGAACGGGGAGTCAATCCCAAATAGAACTAATCTACAACTCTTTCCGTCACTTTCCAGTAATTGACAGTTCATGATTCATGGGCATAGTGGGTTATCGCTACTTAGGCAAAACGTAATCATAATAAAATGTACACTTGCGTCCAATTTGTAAAACATGCATTTTATATGTTTCTCACCCCAAAAACTTGTAATTTAATAATTGTAAAACATGGGGCTATGAACTCACCTTGAGTGAGTAAACTGATAACAAAATATCCCAAGTAAAAACGCGTCACGCTAACGCCCGAGTGCAACCTAGTTAATATAGGTCGAATCAGTATTCAAGTACGTTGTCTAACAACAACTGTATATAATCCTATATAGTTATCATCGTACTATCGTTCGGGCTATCATAATTTAAGAGGTCATGACATGACGTACGAGGAGTTAGGACACTTTAAATCGTAAATCCAACAACTCGTCAATACGCCATCCGAAGAAGCCTCATTATGAAATTCCCTAGTAATATAGCACTTCGATAACTAATAACATATATAATCTATATAGCTATATCACCATCTATTTGTTTAAGTGAAATCGTAATTATAAAGTAAAAACGTTTATAATTACGCCTTTAGTAAAAATGACATAACTTTGTCGTTTTAAGCCCGTTTCTCGCGTTTCTTACGCCCACGCTTTCGTATTAAGACGAGTGATCATAAAATCACATTTTTAGGTTTTTGAGATTCTATGATGAATAGTGTTTTACTATTCATAACAGCTATAAAATCGTTTTTATACTTTTAATTAACGTAAAACCCGTTTTTGTCGTATCTTATTCGTTATAGCTCCGTTTTTAGCGATTCTTTAGATCACGTTTCGTAATTTAAACAGTTTTTTTATCATATTATTGATGTTTACAAAGTATAAGTTTCTGCCATGAATAGTAACTTTTTATAAATTTGTTTTTAAAGTATTTAGCGTCGTAAACTCGTAACTGGCGTATCTTCTTCGTTATAATCCGGATTTTCGAGATTTTATCATTTTGGGAATCCTCATGCGATGTGTATATCTTTTTAAAACATAATATGGGTGCTTTAAAATCGAACCAACAGCATGTTTGAGGTTTTGTGATTTAGAACTGTTTTAAGCTGATTTTTGTACCATTTAGATTCTACATTAGTTACAACTACTTTAAAAACAATTATATCTTATGTCTTACATTTATTAAATTCATTAGTTCAAACTTTGCTCATGTGAGTCCAAGATAACAAGATTAACATGTTATTTCTACCTTATTCATTGTAATTTCTTAACGTTAAATCTTTTAAAACCCTAATTTGTTCATAAACATGTTATACTTAAACCAAGTGTGTACTCAAGAGTTTACTCCATTTTAACATCATATTAACATTAATATAACAAATAAATATGTGTACAAAATATGATCTATGTAAAAAAGCATTTCATCATATTCAAAAGTACCCTAGATGGGGATCTAACTAAGTAAAGCATATGACACATAAAATCTTAAATATGAATAGATTAAGCTTTTGATATAACCTTGTGTGGATGAGTAGAGATAAGAATAACAATCACACCCTTGTGATTAAACCTCTTGGCTTGAAAAATTAGGATGAAACCCTAATTTTTACCAAAAACCCTAATCTTGCAATATCTTGTTAAAACCCTTTCAAAGCTTAACCAACCTTCAATTATTCGTAGATCCCTTCTGTATAGATATGAAACACTAATATAGTGAAAGAAAATCAAACTATGGATTGTGTTTGTTAAGGGTTTTGAGCCGTGGGGTGTATAAGAGAGAAAGGAGAGATTTTGTGATTTTCTAGCAAAGGAAATGAAGAGAATGGCCTTCTTAGCTCACCATGCATGCATATATATACTACTAGGAAGATATTTGTGTGCCTAGTTGGTTCTTGCAAGGTGGCAAGCTTGATAAAGATGACTAAGAAAAAGATAGGCTTATTTAGGGCTTATCTTTGTCTAGTCATAATACAAGTTGATACAAGATGCATGGTATAAGATTTTGGAAGTTCTTGGTTCATCTTGGCTTTCCATAGTCATATTACACGAAATATTTGTATAAGTTAGATAGTATTTGATCATTTATATAATGTTTACTTGGTATTATATAAAGTATAATGTGTATAGACTTTGAAAAATGATATAACTTGTACATTGTAGTTTTGATTTGAATTCATTCATAATGATATGATATAAAGTGATAAATACTTGAAGTTTTAAATAAACTTTAAGTATTGGTACAAATTTTGGGTATTTGATGAAGCGTAGATAAGTTAACGTGCTTCTGGGAAGGCTTAAACGTACTTTATCGCGAAACGTAAACACTTAACGTAACCAATAAAAAAAATGCAATGATAATAATTATCCTCTAAATAATCATATAACACTTGCTTGATGTAAACATTTAATTGTTTAATGCCCATTTAATAGACTTGATCTTTTTTAGTTTACGCGATATAACTTAACGTTTACGGTTTAAGAGAAAACGCGTAAAACCCTAAAAATAAATTGTGCATTACATAATATCGTACAATGACCTAAAACATGAGGTGTTATACATAGAGTCTTACACATTAATCTCGTTGATTATTGTGTTGATGCATGCTTAGATAAACTTATATGCCTATATCTATATGTATTATGCATCTAGGTATATATTTTCTCACACTAGAATATTTTTCTTTGCGTCAGTGTCACAAATCTAAAAAGTCAAAATAGTCATAAAATGGTATTATATCTCCTAGAGTCTTCACCCACACATTTCCTTAATCATCATCTCGCCTTCTTCCAAATAATCCACTATTTCGTCAAGGAAAAGTTAGATACATATCTAACACTCCTCCAAGTAGGTTTGACAATTTAAATATTTCATCCGAAATATTCAAGTATCTTTAACTTGCGATCGCAAACGTTAAAGGTCATTTCGAAAGTTCATATTCAAGTCTTTTAACAACATATGTTAAAATGCTCTTCCTAAAGCTAAAAGCTTACATCAACCTTCGCGTGACAAAGGTCTTACGAGTTTTTACATAAGTGATTCGTAGCCTCTTTAGTATATACACCTTAAGACTAAGTACTTTCACTTTTGTTAGTCCTTTCCATCCCCTTAGGAATGTCACGATGGTTTATCGTCATGCTCACCTCATACACAATGAAGATCGAACATTATCCATCGATCTTAGGATAGAAAACTCATCATAATTCGTCGTCATTTCCTTTGCGACAATGTCCAAAAGGAAATATCTTCATCGAAAAAGTTTCGTCAGAAGACAACATCGCCGGCATCCTCACCAAACCACTCAAACGTGAACCTTTTAAGTCTAGGTCTAGGAATGATGAAACAAATCTCATAAACGTATCATTCTCATTTTAATAGTCTTGTTACTATTAAATACATTTCGATAAATCTCGAAAACTTAATCATTTCATCCGAAATGTTTAAGCATTTTTAATTCGCGAAATGCAAATTAAAATGTCACTCATTGTTCAAATCTAAGTCGTTTCACAAAAACCTTTCTCACGCCTCTATTATAATATACATGGTTAATATCTTCCGTCTATATTTTCGCTACCACCTTTAAGACAACCTCGTACCTCATCGTGTGATTGTTCTATGAACATTCGCAATACTCGAGAAGAGCTACATAACTTCTTGGATGAAGTTCATCGTATGCTACCGTCATTCGTCATGACATTGTCAAGCTCATCGCTCCGTCACAATTTATGTCTGGATGAGCACGAATTAAAAGGGAAGGGAAAACACACCTGTTCACATATATCCTTTAACCAAATACTCTTAAGAACTCACATATGTGATTCTTATTTACTAGAAACCAACAATGTAAAACCGAGTCATCCTTACCACTACCAATCTCGAGTCATCCACCTAGTCATCTTCACAAGAAGATTCACCATGTAACCATTCCCCACAAGTGAATTTTGCTATGAAATGTGTCTCATCTTCATTTCCCTACACTCATAAGCATGTGTGCCTATGTTGTCAAAAGTCAAGTGAATTTCGTAATGAAATGCGTCACATCCTCATATCCCGACACTCATAAGCATTTGTGCCTATGTTGTCAAAAGTCAAGTGAATTTCGTAATGAAATGCGTCTTATCATCCAATAATTTCCACTTTCTAGCAAGTGAAGAACACAAAGAAGACGTTCAATCTTCAAGTGTTGTTGAGTCATCACAATGTCGTGTCTTTCATTTTTCTTTCACCATGAAAGAACTACTACCTCATTTTACATTTTCACCTTTGTTCGTCAAAATTAACAACCAACAAAACACCCAACAAACCTATAGTCAACACCTTCCCCTTCCATTCACGCTCGTCCTTCTTCGTTTATGTTTCCTCAATAAATCATCCTTATCATCAACATTTAGTTTGACCTAAAGTCTTACGATAATGTTTATCCTTAAACACCCCAAACATGGAAAGCATACGTAATGCTTAACAAAGAAACCTTGAGGATTTAGGAAGCTCTCAATACAACCCTTAGTCTATTCAAATCCACATCATCATCTCTGATTAGATGTTGTTTACCATAAGGAACCTGTTGATCAAATACATTAATACTCCTTTTCCAAATAAGATCTTGGAAGAAGTCATTCTCATAATAATAGTGTGTCAATCAATTCTCGTGTCTTAAGTATACGTCATGATTCCTTTTATCATGGATTTAGGTTGTTGTTATTAAAACAACGAGTGCATATGTCTAGGTTTTAAATTTTCTTTTAAAATGTCATAAGTTTAGAGTGCATATATCTAAGACATGCATGTCTTGTTCCCCATTAGTGCATTCATATATATAGCTATCATTGTTATTATATATATGTGCACTTTTCTACTAATGTTTTCTTTTGTAGCACACTTCTATAGCTTGATTCCTTGGTGCCCTAAACAAGGGGGAGCATACACTGAGGGGGAGTTGCAACCGTTATGACATCTATACATTTCTTGATATGTGTATTCCACCCCTATAATATTGCTCTTATATATATATATATATATATCTTGTTGCACAAAACTAACCCTTGATGTAGGTTAAGAATTTGCAATAAATTTGATCTATGGATCCGCTTGAGTCAATATACAATGGGATGCAAGTGTCATAGGAGTGAAATGAACTTTAGGGTAGCAAGGCTTCACTTGGGATGATGCAAGCTCGCCTCTTTGGTTCAACAATTAAAGTTTAGTAAAAAACTCATCTAATGGAATGGATTGCTTGGAGTGTCTACCTTTTTATTTTGACAAAAGGGGTAGAAGAAGTGTAAACAAGTAACTTATACATTTTACTATGAGTTATAGTTTACATATTTTGTCATCATAAAAAAAGGGGAGACTGTTGGTAGAAATATTACGATATTTAATCTATACATTCTCTTCTTGTTTTGGTGATGACAAACATGTAACTTATAACACATAACGTAAAGTGCTTAAGTTACTCGTGATCACAAATCATCAATGCATTCAAACGACAACATCTCTCGACGTCTCAAGTCTACTTCAACGAAGTTTACACTCGACGTAAATCACTTAAGGTATGAATAAGTAAATGCTTAATTTATTTATGATCAAAGGAATTTTTATTATTCTTAAACCTTACATTTTTATAAAAGGTAACAAACATTTTTAAAACTTATACAAAAAAATTTTGTATTTAAAAGGACTATTTTATTCAAATAAATATTTTGAATTCAAATTTTCTACCTAAAAACGGTTAGAAATGTTTCAGAAAACACCTCCTCTAAAAAGACAAAAAGGGAGCGTCTGGGCTGGCCGGCCCCCTTAATTATAAGGGGCGGTCCACTTAATTTTAAGGGGACCGGCATAATAAAAAGGGGACCGGCCACCTGGCTTTTTCTCTCAGCTCGCCTATAAATACTGGACTATTTCTCACTGATTTTCTCACCTTTTGCACACTCTTTCATTCTGTTCTAAATCAGTTTATACTCTCCTTTCAATCCTTTGATTATTTAATCTTAAGCATTTATTTCTAAGTGATTCAACTTATTCCTCCAAGTGCAAGAGAAGAACTCTCGTTATCATTAAGATACGAAGTTATGTAGTTTAGTTAGTGCATTCGTGACATGTCTTACATTCACAATGTATAGATCGAGTCCATGTATTCCAAACTTGTGTAATAGTTAGATCGTGCTGATCATGATGTGTATAGTTGTTAGATCGGGGTGATCTTAGTAAGTAGTGTTAGATTGGTGTGATCGTAGTAGTGTCTAGGTGAAGTGAAGTTGTGAAGTGAAGTGAAGTCGTGAAGTGAAGTAAAGTCATGAAGTGAAGTGAAGTGAAGTTGTGTGGTGAAGAGAAGTTGTGAATTGTTGTGAAGTAGCGTGGTTAGTTGTGATAGATTGGTTCTAGCTAGGATTAGAACTCAACATTTGGCTTAGTGTTGAAAATCGGTGTAAGCTTAGTTGTGTTCGGTTTGCTCTGCCTAAAGGGAGCTTGTTGACTATTGAAGTAACTCTCGAGTTGGGTACTAGAGAAGTGGAGTAGGGCGAAAAGGTGCTTCGTGACCGAACCACTATAAATCATCTCGTCCGGTTTACATTTTCTTTTACCTTTCGCTTTACATCTTTATTTACCTTATCGCCTTACATTTATACTTGCATTAGATCTATATGTGTATTAATTGTTGCTTATATTGTTTGTATGATGATTGTGTCATAGATAGAAGTTAACATTATGATTGTGTTTATATTGCTATGACATGTTCTAGTGGATATAGATGAACTATTCACACTCATCATATTGCATCTAACTTGAAGGATAATTGATACAAAATGTTTTAAGTATTTAAATGGAAACGTATTCACCCCCCACTCTACGATTTTCACAGAACAATCACACAACGAGGTACTAGGTTGTCTTAAAGGTGGTAGCAGAAACGTAAACGGAAGATATTAACCATCTATATAATAATAGAGACATGATTAAGGTTTTTGTGAAACGACTTAGACATGAACAATGAGTGACATTTTAATCTGCATTTCGCGAATTAAAAATGCTTAAACATTTTGGATGAAATGATTAAGTTATCGAGATTTATCGGAATGTATTTAATAGTAACAAGACTATTAAAATGAGAATTACACCTTTATGAGATTTGTTTCATCAGTCCTAGACCTAGACTTAAAAAGGTTCACGTTTGAGTGGTTTGGTGAGGATGCCGGCGATGTTGTCTTCCGACAAAACTTTTTGATGAAGATTGTTGGTAGAAATATTGCGATATTTAATCTATACATTATCTTCATGTTTTGGTGATGACAAACATGTAACTTATAACACATAACGTAAAGTGCTTAAGTTACTCGTAATCACAAATCATCAATTCGTCAACATCTTTCGACGTCTCAAGTTTTCTTCAACAATAAATTTAAGTTCGTACCCGACGTAAATCACTAAAGGTATGAACAAACAAACTTTCATTTGTTGAATGATCAAAGAAATTTTTTATTTTTTCAAACCTTACATTTATAAAATGGGACAAACATTTTTAAAATATATACAAAACATTTTTGTATTTATAAGAAATGTTTTATTTAAAATAAATATTTTGAATTCAAATTTTCTACCTAGAAACGGCTTGAAAGTTCCAGAAAAACCTTCCTCACAAAAAGACAAAAAAGGGAGCGTCTGAAAAATAGGCGGCCCCTTTAATTAATTAAGGGGACCGACCATAATTAAGGGGACCGCCCTTGTATAATTAAGGGGGCCGCCCAAATAAAAAAATTAATATTTTTGCCTATAAATAGTGGACTGTTTTCACAGATTTTCTCACCTCTTTGCACAAAGTTTTCTCAGATCTAAAACCTCCTTTCAAATCTTTTCCTTTGATCACTTAACTTATTATAATTTTGTTTAAAATGTGATCCAATCATCCATCCATTGAAGTGGAAGAGAAGAATTTTCGTTATCATTAAAATACGAAGTTATATAGGCTAGTTAGGGCATTCGTGACATGTCTTACATTCACAATGTATAGATTGAGTCCATGTATTCCAAACTTGTATAATTGCTTGATCATGGTGTGTATTGTAGTTAGATCATGGTGATCTTACCAAGTAGTGTTAGATAGTTGTGATATAAGTAGTGTGGTGAAGTAAAGTCTTGAAGTTGTGAAGAAGTCGTGAAGTCGTGAACAAGTCTTAAATAAGAATGTTATTCTTATTTATTCACCTAGGATAAATGATTTATAAAGGATAATATGTATCCTATGCATTTTATTTTCTTCGTAGCATAAATGGTTGTGTTATAAGAAAATACATTACATATAATTTGAAAAATATAAGTTATTAGAATTGAAAAATAACGTATGACAATATGTGTCAATGTATAAACGAGTAAAAATACATTTATTCAAATACCTATTTAATTATGGTATACAACTATGATAAAAATAATAATCTTAGAAAATCATATTTGCTTAAGAATAAAATATGTTTCTTTTTAAAATCATTTATCATTAAAGAATCACAAACTCAATTAAGATAAATAATATTGATGAGATTCATTTCTCAAGACATGCAATGGAGCATTCTTAAAACATCTTACTTACACTTATCTAAGAATTTCACTCATCTTGATTAAGATTATGCGAACTAGGATTCAAGCGTGTTAGTTGAGTCATGGTAGGCCCTCTATGAAAAGATAATACGAATTTTATCTTTGCTACATTTCATTAGGCAAATATAAGAATTCCATTTTGTCCAACATGAGAATGACTACTAGAGAATCTATCACTCTAGAAATTTAATTTGACCTAACGGTTGAATTGCTTCCAAGGTGAGTGAAGTTGGGTTCGGTGTATAACCGGTAAAAATGGTCGTGTTTAGCCTGAATTGAGCACCCCTTGTGATAGTCTCATACTCATTCTCTAACTTTATTAAATGTCTCTTCCTAAATATGCCTAAGGATAGTATACATCGATAGAGTTTGTATATCATTAGGAGTGCACACTAAGCACTTAGAAATTAAGCTTTTCCTTGGTGAATCTAGACACAATGCACCTCACATATGTGCTTTAATGTTTCAAGATGATTACTTGTCTTTGTGATTTTGATGCTCAATGTTTAATTGCTTACATATTAAATGCATGTCCACTATAAAGGCATTTGTCTTTTTCTAGCAATTTAGATAAAATATTTTTTAGTTTATCTAAATAACACATGCTCCTAAATGCTAAATGCTAGCATGTCTAACACTCATCCAAGTAGGTTTGACAACTTAAATATTTAATCTGAAATATTCAAGTATCTTTAACTTGCGATCGCAAATGTTAAAGGTCATGTCTGAAAGTTCATATTCAAGCCTTTTAACAACATACGTTAAAATGCTCTTCCTAAAGCTAAAAGCTTACATCAACCTTCGCGTGACAAAGGTCTTACGAGTTTCTACATAAGTGATTCATAACATCTTTAATATACACACCTTAAGAATAAGTACTTTCACTTCCGTTAGTCTTTTCCATTCCCGTAGGAATGATGAAACAAATCTCATAAACATTTCATTCTCATTTTAATAGTCTTATTACTATTAAATACATTCCGATAAATCATGACAACTTAATCATTTCATCCGAAATGTTTAAGCATTTTTAATTCGCAAAATGCAAATTAAAATGTCACACATTGTTCATGTCGAATTCGTTTCACAAAAACCTAAATCACGCCTCTATTATTATATAGATGGTTAATATTTTCCTACCATATTTCTGCTACCATCTTTATGACAACCGCGTACCTCGTCATGTGATTGTTACATTCGCAATACTTGAGAAGAGCTACATAACTTCGCTGATAAGGTTCATCGTATGCTAACCGTCATCCGTCATGACATTGTCAAGCTCATTGCTTCCGTCATTATTTCTCTTCACCTATTCTTTTTATTTCACCTATTCTTTTTATATCCGGATGAGCACGAATTGGAAAAGAAGGGAAAACACACATCTTCACATATATCCTTTAACCAAACACTCTCAAGAACTCACATAGGTGAATCTTATTCACTAAAACCACAAGATACACTTCTACCATACATTCAAACCTCATAACCATTATTCACTCTTGTTAGTGATCACTAGTTCTAGTACATCCCCAAATCACCAATGTGAAATGAAAAACCAAGTCATCCTTACTACTATCAACCTCGAGTCATCCACCTTGTCATCTTTACAAGAAGATTCACCATGTAACCATTCCCCTTAAGTGAATTTTGTAATGAAATGCATCTTATCAAATCATTTCCACTTTTTAAAGTGAATAACACAAAGAAGATATTTAATCTTCAAAGTGTTGTTGAGTCATCACAATATCGTGTCTTTCATTGGTCCATTTCCATTTCTTTGGCAAGTGAAATACACAAAGATAATATTCAACCTTCAAGTGTTGTTGAGTCATCACAATATCGTGTCTTTCATTGGACCATTTTCGTTTTTTGGCAAGTGAAATACACAAAGATGATATTCAACCTTTAAGTGTTGTTGAGTCATTACAATGTTCTACCATTTTTACATTTTCACCTTTGTTCATCAACATTAAAAACCATCTACTAACATTCTCACCAATGACATCTCCTCATCACAATCATCATCATCATAATCATCTTCACCAATGAAATCCTCTAACAAACCCACATCCAAACCATCAAAGGTAGCCAAAATGAGTAACACTTCTAATGAGCTCAATGTAAATTCATCTACACCAATGCCAGAACTACTCACTAATCATCATGAACCATCTCATGAAAACAATTACTCCAATCAAGAATTACCAAATCCTTACATTAAGGACACTCCCACATTACCACAAGTTGCCTCGCATCCTCTATTTCCCATCTCACCTATCAATTCACATGTTACTCACACTACCAAACTCAACACACACCACCTCCATCTCCAAGTAGAAAAAGCCTAGTTGATGACATAAATCAACTACAAGACCTATCTCTCCAAACCTACCAAACACCCAACAAACCTATAATCAAGGGGAGCACTTTTCCGTTACTTAATTTCTAGGTGCCCCAATCAAGGGGGAGCATACATCAAGGGGGAGCATTTGCAAATGTCCAAGCCATTACGTTTGCAACCATTTAAGATATCTACACATTTCTTGATATGTGTATTTCATCCCTATATATATTTTTTGTGTTACACGAAACTAACCATTGATGTAGGTTAAGAGTTTGCAACTAATTTGATCCATGGATCCGCTTAAGTCAATGTTCAAAGGATGTCATTATTTATAAGGGATTGATAGAATCAAGACTTCACTTAGGATGATGCAAGCTCGCCTCTTTGATTGAAGAGTTGAAGTGTAGTGAAAGTCTCGTCTAGGAGTCTACCTTTTTGTTTCGACAAAAGGGGGAGAAGAAGTGTAAACAAGTAACTTATACATTTTACTATGAGTTATATTTTACGTATTTTGTCATCATCAAAAAGGGGGAGACTGTTGGTAGAAATATTGCGATACTTAATCTATACATTCTCTTCATGTTTTAGTGATGACAAACATGTAACTTATAACACATAACTTGAAAGTGCTTTAGAGTAACTCGAAATCACAAATCATCAATTCGTCAACATCTTTCGACTCTCAAGTTTTTTCTTCAACAATAATTTTAAGTTCCACCCACGTAAATCACCAAAGTATGAACAAAACAAACTTTAATTGTTTGAATGATCAAAGAAAATTTTTTATTTTTTTCAAACCTTTCATTTATATAATGGACAAACATTTTTAAACACTAAGTAAAAAAAACATTTTTATATTTATAAGAAATGTTTTATTCAAAATAAATATTTTGAATTTAAATTTTCTACCTAGAAACGGCTTGAAAGTTCTAGAAAAACCTTCCTCACAAAAGAACAAAAAAGGGAGCGTCTGAAAAATGGGCGGCCCCCTTAAATAGTTAAGGGGACCGACCATAATTAAGGGGACCGCGCAAATAAAAAAATTAATATTTTTACCAATAAATAGTAGATTGTTTCTACAGATTTTCTCACCTCTTTGCACAAAGTTTTCTCAGATCTAAAACCTCCTTTCAGATCACTTAACTTATTATAAGTGATTAAAGTTGATCCAATCATCCCATGCCATTCAAGTGCACGAAAGAACTTTCGTTATTATTAAGATGCAATTTATGTGGGAAAGTTAGAGCATTCGTGACATGTCTTACATTCAACAAAGTAAGATCGATCCATGTTAAACCAAACTGTGTTTAATTGCTTGATCATGGTGATCTTGAGGTGTGTATTGTAGTTAGATCACGGTGATTCTTACCAAGAAGAGTTTAGATAGTTGTGATATAAGTAGTGTATGAGAGTGAAGTGTTTGAAGTTGTAAGAAGGTCGTGAAGATGTGAAGTCGTGAACAAGTTTGTAGAAGTATCGTTTTGTATAGATTGGTTCTATCTACGATTAGAACTTCGATATTTAAGCTTGTAGTCGTAAATATCGGTGTAAGAAACGTTGTGTATGGTTTTCTCCGCCTTAAGGGAGCTTGTTGACTAGTGAAGTAACTCTCGAGTTGGGTACTCGGGGAGTGGAGTAGGGCGAAGAGGTGCATATTTTCGTCTTTAATGGGTCATTTTTAATATAAAAAGGATATGTGTTTTCACACATATCAAAATTCCCCAAACTAAACGATTGCGTGTCCTCACGCAATATTATATGCTCTATAACCAAATACCTCAATACCTCCCCAAACTAATCCTTTAAGAAGTAGTAAAGTAATTCATGGGGAGAATTAAGAAGTCACAAGTTAAAAAACACCCCGCTTTCCCATTTTCAAAGATTTTTCCATTTTTATGATTTTTTTTTAATTGAGATTATTTCGACTTTCATTATTTCCATAACTGTTAGGGATCATAGAACAAGATGCATTTCGATTCCGAGAATGCCCCCAAAAAGGATAAATTCATCGTTCCCGACTTTTCACTTATCCAAACCAAGCATAAAATAAAATCACAGCTAAATATCAGTAAGGATGCTAACACTACTCATATTTGCAACTTGTGAACTTTTTACTCCCGACATTTATTATATCTTAAGTGAGTGTGCTATCTTGAATTTCAACCATGGATCAACTTTTTGCACCATACTATGCTTTACGTTCCACCTTAGAATAATGAGTTTGAAGGCGAGATCATCCCATGTAGCGACTTTCGTCTTGGCACATCCCAACCTTACGGCTAAGTGACCAGGCTTTTGACACCCCACAGAGACTAGTATCGGGACTCACGGACCTTAGGTTTTAAATACTCGTAGGTTTCCCGGATATTCATATCTTATAAAATAAAATAGTCAAAGTGCAAAAGCATATTTGAATTTAACAAAAAGAAGTCAAACTTAATTATCTAGACATGAATGGAATTGTAACCCTCGACCTTTTAGAAGGCTGCAACATCGGTTATGAGCCGGCAAGATGCAGCAAACTTTTATCAGTCTCGGATCTTTATTCTTACTATGGGCTTTCTTTAGAAGACTACCACATCGGTTGTGAGCCGGCAAGAGGTAGTAAACTTTTATCAGCCCACAGCTTTTATTTATATTTGTTCTTTATCATTTTATCTTTTTTTATATTTTCATCATTATTTTTTTATATTTTTTTTGAGAAATACTTCTTTTTGAAAAATTCAAATATAAATTTAAACTAAGACTAAATTTTTTGCTAAATATATAAAAAATTGTTGATTTAAGTTTAATCTCCAAAAACAGCACGTATATTAATCCGGTTAGAAGCTTATGGGAGAAAAAGCAACAACTTACATACATGAGCTCTTAAGATTTCCAAATAATCTTTGTTTAGCATCCTACTCATACTTAACTCTATCATTTTCTACCACTACTTAACTCTATCATTTTCCGTTCTTCGCGATATCGTAAAACGCTTTAGCCTAAAAGTTAGGTTCAAGCTAGGAGATCAACACGCTCGATCGGGTCAAAATTTACTCTTATTCTTACCCAGCAAGAAAGTCAAAATTGTGACAAAAACACTTATTTTATTTTTGAAAATTTTAAATTTTTTCATTTTTTTGAAAATTTTTGGTGGGGAAAATATCGAAGGTATACTATCCCATACTAAAATCAAACATTGTCCTCAATGTTTCCTAGCCTAAGACTTAAAAACCCCATACTAGAACTCAAAAAGTCTAATGCATAACTCAAACATGAAGAAAGTATCACAAAAATCTTTAGCCATTTATCAAGTGTGCTAAAAGATAAATGTTAGACGATAATAATCTTTAGGATATTGGATTTCCCCAAACTAATGGCAAGCAAAGGCTAGGAATCTCGAGTGGACCGGGACAAAACACCGAACACGAAAGTCTTCAGAAAATTTAGGATCAATCCTGCAAACAATCACAAAACAACAAACATAAAGAACGGAAGAGTACAGGCCTCCTCACAACACATTAGAAGCTAGAAAGAAAAATAGAAAATGGATAAGCATGGGGTGCCTCCCACGAAGCGCTTTGTTTTTGGTAACCGAGTCACATAGCTTGACTCGATCCCTGAATTCATTTGTCCTTAGGGAGAGTTTAAATGGAAGAGAGAATCTCAATCGGGCTTTCATTAATGTTTGGACAAACATTAAAGCACATGAAAGTTCCATCCCGATGAGATGCCACCGGCTTTAAGTGGAGATGTCGGGGTCAAAAATGGTATCCTCATTTTTGGGTGAGGAAAGTAAGGGAGAAACCTCAGGGTAGGTGAGATATGGAAGGAAAATCCAAGTGACAAATGTGAAGGAATTGTCAATTTCAACATTAATCTCACCTCCCTCTAGGTCAAAACATTCGTCTTCATTAAGCTTATCAAAATCGTTTATCACAGGTGCATCGGGCTCAATAATTAAACTAATTTCAACATCTGTTGGTTCTGGAGGAGGACGAGGAAATAAAGGATCAAGATCAAAGTGGAATGATTCAAACTTAGGAAATTCCAAAAGAAGATCATTTGAATTATCAGAAATAACAACGCTAGTCAACCCTCCTTGATCGGGCTCAATCTAAAAAAGAAACGAATCATACTCAGGAAGAGAGTTATTAGCATGAGTAGTGGTACTGCCACTTCTTGTCTCTTCCGTATGATCGCTGAAAGTCTCGAATTCAAGTAAAGAGTTATCTGAATAAGAAAGAAAAGTATCGGACTCCTCAAAGAATAAACCACTATCCGTGACGGAAATAGGGACTGAGGAGGGAAACTTAAACATATGATCAGGAGTGGGATTGTTTTTCAAAGATTTGATATTATTTATAAGACGATAGACGTTTAAAAATTTCTCATGAAGAATAACGTCTTAGATTTGAAAAATATCTTCTAAGTCAAACTCTTTCTCTTCTTAATCTTCATCTTCCTCCTCTAAATTATCATACTCCAAATTTAGAGGTGATGCGTCAACGTACTCGATGTTCTCATAAGACACGTCATCACTTGAAATATCATGATCATAACACTCAACTTCTTCTTCATCAAATTTGTCTTCATCTATTCCCGGTGGAATAGGAGCGAATTTACCGATGAACTCTTCGAAAAGAAAATCGATCTTAGGAGACGTGATCGAAATATCTTGACTAAGCAAAGATTCAGCATTAGAATGATCATTATCAAAAATATCGTCGGAGACACCCTTGGATCCACTTGGGATTTGGACGAGGAAATCAACACTAGACTTATCCTTTTTAGGAATAGTGCTAAGTTCCTTTTCCCCCATGATTAGAGGGTCTTGGGGCTCTTTGGATGGTTCATCGGGTGTGATAACTTTAAGCCTTCTCCATATAACAGTATACTCATCATCGTCATCATCGAAGTAGAAAAGCAGACGATTCTAGCTTGGACAATTAATATATTCTAAAAACTCTTCACTAATATTTCGCACATCTTCAAGGAGTTTACTCATCAATTCTTAAATATCTTCTTATTGATATTGCTTGTCCATCAAAGCATCTTTAATTTTTCCAAAACTTTCCTAAGCTATCAATATAACCTTTGGTGTTACTCCAAAAGGTATACGACTAAACTTCCTTATGAAAATGCAAACGTCTTTCAAAAAGTTGTCTCTAGCTTCTTCATAGTCAATCATAGAAATATCCCAATATGGAATAAAACTTTGAGATGCCGTCTCCATCTTTTCTTGTTGGCTTCCTTTAAGAATTTGCAAATCATCAATAAGTTTAAGAAGCAATTCTTGCATAACTTCAGGTTGATTCTGCTCTTCTCTAATAACTTGCTTAATCTTCAGGAATCTCTCCTCAGCTAGCAATAAAGCCATGCACTTTTCATTAGGAGGTATATGATCATACTCCTTTAAAAAGGCTTGTATAGCTTTCATTAAGTCTTCTTGAGCTTGCAAATTTTCTCTACTTGTCTCTTAAGGAGGATAATTGACGGGAAACTGCGGGGGTTGATATTGGTCAAAATCAATAGAATTAAGATCATAGCAAGAATTTTGCTCATAATAATCTTCATTCATTGGTTGACATTGAAAAGTTTCATGAGGGCCCCCGCAATTTTCACAACCAAGATATTATTGAGAAGAACTTTGAGAATTTTGTGGAAAATAATTATCATTAAAGTTTTGATTGTAACACGGCTCCTGTTCATAGACAAGCGGGAATCGTGGTGGATAATCACAACCATAATGAGCATTATTTCCACATAACTCACACAAGTAAGTCTTAAACTGGAGTTGTGGAGGGTGGGTGAGAACACTTGGAAAATCATTGAAAGAATTAGGTTTGGAATCATAAGTGAATGAATTCTCATCTTCATAATTTCATGTCGGATGAACACTTGGCAAAGTCTGTGGGAGCTCATTAATGGTTTGATTGCATTGTTCTAGATTAGAGATAATCGGAACTTGTGGTGGACAATTATAACCAATATGAGCACCGTTCCTACAAGACTTGAAAGTACATTGTTGACAAAAGATACCGTCTAACAAATCACCACACTTGTAACAACAATTGTGGTTAATTTATAGAGGACTTTGCGAAGAATTTACACCGGGGTCTTGATTGAATGGCTCTCGAAGTGCACTAACAACGTTAGTGTTGTCATTGGATGACTCGGAAGTGTTTAGAATTTCGTTTTCATCATGAATTGTATACCAACCTTCATTCAAACACCTTGGCATAAAAGCACAAGATCGACAATATAAACCATCAACCGGGTTTCCACAAGTTACACAATTCTGAGGAGGTTTAGGAACAAGAATTTTGTCTTCGAGTCCTCCTTTTGAACAACAAAAATCCGCAGTGTACAAAGCTCCACAAGTCATGCATTCTTTAATCGAGAAGAGGGGATTCAAACGATGATCGAGTGACGCCATCAATTTAAATAATTAAGAGGATTAAGGAAAAGAATTAAATGGATAAGAAGAAAAAGAAGATTATTTTTGGTTTTTAATCTAATTTTAACGGACAATGAGATAGACAACTTGAACCAAATAATCAAACTTACTTCACGGTAGCTCTTAAAAAATTTACTTTTTAAGGTGAGCCGTATTTCGTAAATAACACAAATGGTAAGTTATTAAATCTTTGATTCGAGTTGGGAACTTACTAATGGATAATACCTCAATTGAAGGTATTATTTGTTGGTGTTCTTTTACCAACTTTGTTTATTTTATTTTTTTTTTATGGACAATTTTTTATATTTTTGATTTTTTTTATATGATAATTATACTAAAATAAAGGAAAATTATTTTTTTTTTTACTTTTTGTATTTTATAATTTTTTATTTTTTTATTTTTTAACAAAAACAAAACTTTCAAGAACGAAAGGGTCTTCAAATTACGATCAACAAATTTCAAACGAGAGAATCTTAATCACAAATCCCCGGCGACGGCGCCAAAAATTGATTCGCTAGAATCTATATATACGTAATAATAAAATATATAATATAATGGAAAATTACCAATTTACCCTTGAGGACAAAGGTAAAACGGAAAATCTTCACAAATATATAATATAATACGTATATATACCTGGAAGTATGATTCTCGGGTTGTTATCCCCCAACGATTTATGAAATTGAAACCACGTTTGATGTTCGGACAATGATTTGAATTGAAGACAAAGATTTATTTGATTATCTACTTTTTAAAAATAACCAAATTATAACAATTAAGCACGAAGACAAATAACGGGAAACCAAATTTTAACTAAAAACTCAAAACGGGATCCCTAAACGGAGGTCAAAAACCCTAAATTTCTAAAATTAAACCTAACTTAAATTTTTCTTTTTTAAATGGACTCTATTTGACTAAAAAGTAAGTTTAAAGAAAACTAGAATAAAAACGGAGTTGAAATGAGCGTTAAAACACAAAAAACGAAAACGGGAACAAATCCCGTTCTTTAAAAATCAAAATTTTGCAAATTAGACCTTACGAAAGCAAAACTAATTTTCCTATAAACTTTATGATAAAAGAAAATTTTCTAAAAAAGATTTATATTTTTCTGATTATTTTTCGATTTTTTATGATTTTTTAAAGTTTTTAATGAAAATAAATGTTTAAAAATACTAAACTATCTATAAATATTCTAGAAAAAAATACAAAAATAGCTTAAACTAATTAGAACCTAGGAAAAATAAGCTTGATATCACAGCTTATTGAACAAGCTGCGAAATAAGCTAAAAACAGCTTATTAAGCTTTAAAGGGAAAAACGTGTATAAAAGTTAGATTTTGTAAGAGTATAACGAAAAAGACCCAAGGGCGCAGTGGTAGTGAGTGTGGTGTGTGTGTGTGTTATAAAAGGGTTAAAAGTGTTGAGGTCGGGGGTTCGAGTCTTGCTCACCCCCGATTTCCGCTTTCCTTTTTATTTTATTTTGAAAAACTTATAAAAGCAAAGTTATTAAGCACCTAAAAATAAGCAATTTTAATAAAAGAACCTTTTTATGAAAAGCCCTAAATAAGCTAGAAAACACTTGAAAAGTAAACAGTTATTACTTAACTCATTTTTTTTACATTTTCTTAAATTTTAATACTTTAAAAGATTGAATAAGCTAAAACTTAAGACTTAAAAGCTAATTTTCTACCTAGCCCTACCTTAAGAAACTAAAAATGACAAAAATAAAATCACGAATATAAGCCATAAGCTGAAATCAAAATAAGCACTTATGAAAAATTAAAAAACCAAACAGGCCTTAAGGGCACTTTGAGCTTAAAATTAAGCTCTCAAATAAGCACTCTAGAAGATGAAACTAAACTTTTCCTAAAATCTGGCAATAATTACTCTAACCTAGAAACAAGCACAAATAAGCAATCCATAAGCTGAAATTCACAATTAAGCATTTATATAAAACTTAAAACCAAACAGTCCCTACAGGGATCTTTGAGCTTATTTTAAGATAAGCTCTTGGATCCTTGTGGGGAAATGACTTATTAAAGCTTATTCTACAACTAATAAGCTTACAAAATCAACTTTTGGAACAAGGTTTGAAATCCAAAAGCTTATTACAAAAGCACTATGAAAACAGACCCTAGGCTTAGATTATGCTGAATTTTACTTTAAAATTGAAAAGACAAAAGACAAATTTGCAGCTAAAATTTAGATCATAAAATAAGCTAGAATTTAAAAACTAATTGCAAACTTGTGAAATATTACCTAAAAGCTATTTATAATCTGAAAATCAAAAGCTAAATGCTATTTTAACCTACTGAAAATGGAGCTAGAAATTGGCCTATATGCTTTTTAACACTGCTGATGCAGTTGACAAGCATATGATTCAACACTCAAAATTTACTGATGCAGGACTTTTGACACCATTCTAATATGCATTAAACTAAAAACTAAAACCAATAACACCTAATGCAATTAATAGAAATGATTTGAGCTTAATGTGCAAACTTACACCTAACAGACTTGAACATAAACTAAGCTAACTTATGAAACCCTAAATTACTCCTAACCTAGCTTATAAAACTACTTTAAACAAACTTAAATGAGATTAGAAACAAATTTTAAGGACCAAAAGGCCACAAGCAGTACTAACTTGTAGTTAGTACTGCTGTGTGATCGGATGTATTCACACCGTAAATAAATATAATATATTATAAAATATAAAATATATATCTAAGTGTAAAAACCAACACAATCAGTAAAACCGAGAAGTAGTATAGAGCTTTCCCGGGTCGTTTATCCCCAACGAGGCTGGAATGGACAATCGATACAGTCGAAGATTTGAGTTTGAATGAAGGAATGGATTTGGGAAGTTGAAAACAATTAGATTATAACAAAGAAAAACGTTTAAGAAAAACCTAGAAATTACGAATTTAAACTAGAAAACGAGAGCCCGAATCCCGAACAAAAGGGGGAAAACCTAAAATCTTTAAAAATAACCCTACGGAGAATTTTTCACTTCTAAACTACTCTATGGGACAAATAACGAAGAATGAAAAAGACTAGACCGAAAACGGAGTTCGTTTGACCCAAAAACGAGTCAAAACAAAATCCCGTACCCGGACCCGTTCTTTAAAAGATGACAAATTGAAATAATACCCTACCAAAAAATTTTTATATTTTTCCTACAAACTATATGACAAAATAAAATTTTCTAAAAAAGCAAAATATTTTTTTTGATAATTTTTGTATTTTTTATGAATTAAATAAACTTTTATCTAAATTAAATTATAAAAAATATCAAACGATTACTAAAAATTCTGAAAAATTTACAAAAAATACTTTACACTATAAATTACCTACGAAAAATAAGAAACACCAAACAGCTTATGCAATAAGCCCCGAAATAAGCTACACAGCTTATATAAGCTTAAAACCCAAAACACACATAAATACCAAGCGCCTTGGGTCTATAACGAAAAAGACCCAAGGGCGCAGTGGTTGAGTGTGTGTGTAAAAGGGGGTTTGTATCGAGAGGTCCCGGGTTCGAGTCTTGCTCACCCGGGCCTCTTGTCTTTCCCCCTTTTTTATTTTTTTGCAAACTCTAGGGTAGAAAGTGTACAAGACAAAAGTAAAGGGTAGGCGGGCAAAGTATCTAAAATTTACACTCCAGTGGAAATGATTACCCCTAAACTATCAAAGATATACCAAACAGACCCTACGACCTAGCTTATTTTTGGCTTATTGAAAAATTAAGATTTAGCAAAAACTTAAAACTACAAACTTATTAACTAGCTTAATCTCTACAACTTTAACAAAAGGACTTTCTACTTTCAACAACTAAATAAGCTAGAAAATAAGCCCTTAAGATTCTGTCACAGAAAGTAAGTGTTCTAAGAAGCTTTTTGGGTTTTGACTTATTTATGGCTTATTACTAGATGAATTTTGAAACTAAAAGAAACTACTTGATGCTCATGATGTGTGCTAAGGATATCCAAAAAGAAATACTCTGCTAGTTAACAAAAGTAACAAGGAATTTGCTATCAAATATTGACAATTCAGCCCTATACTAAAAATAAGCTTTTCCTAATAAGCTATCTAGCTTATTATCAATCCTTAGGAGCTGAATTTCTAGAATTAAGTTATTCTAATGAAATTAAGCAAACCTAGATAAAAGGAATTTCAAATCTAAAACTAGAAAAGAGAATTCAAAATGCAAATAGCTGAAATCTAAAGATGCTGATAAGCTACCTTTGACAGGAAGAATAAGCTAGTTAAAATGCTTAAATTTGAAAACTAAATGATAAAATGTAATAACCTAATGGAATTCTAAAAATATACTAAATTTTAAATTCTAAGACTTACTTATGAATGCTCAGAGTATGCTTAAAAGTTCATAAGCATTAGCAGTTTACACTGCCATATGCTGATGCAATTGGTAAATTGCAAAAGTGCAGGCCAAACCAACACTTTAGAAACTATTATACTAACTCAATTCATGTATTTAAATCTATACTAACCAAGTTTTATAAACAACTCTGTACTATGAAAATCCACTTAGCCTTTCAATTTTCTTAACATCAAAACTCCTGTGCAAAGCTTAAGTTTTAATTTCAACAAAATTTTAGATAGTGCAAAACAAATCCTTAAGACCCAACTTATACCTTGATTATGACTACAAACGCAGCTTTTATAAAAGCTGATGACAAAATGCATTGTGACTTTAAGAGTCACACACAGCTTATACCAAACACTACATAAGCCAAACTGTCCGCAAAGTATTTTTGAGCTTTAAAACATGTTTTAAAAAACTAATTCAGCTAAAACTTTTGCTACTCTCACTAAAACCAAACCTAAATAAACTATTTGAAATTTAAAAATCCTAGCTTATTAAAGAATTAAGATGGTTTCACCTCACTATTTCTACACTAAAAATTGACAGAATTAAGAAACACATGATCTCTAATCATTTAAACTACAAAAGCTTAAAGCACTTGCATATCTAAGCTGACTAAGCTAAAATGAACAAGTTTTAAGCATATAAAGAAAACAAAGCAATAAGCTAAAGAATTAAGCTAAATTTAATCTAAAATTCAAAATAAGAAATCACACCTTTTGAATTGTAGTCTCTGACACAAGCCACTCTATCTGATTGAGTGGCTTAGAAAGCAAACAACCTAAATGGCTCCTAGCCTCTAGACCTCAATAACATAGATTTGAGCTTATTGTCCTTTTCGCTCCAAACTTCTCAATTGAGTCCAAACGAAATCTTAAACTAAATGTGCTGAAACAGTACTTCAGAAACTTTTAACAAGTTTATAATGGCATATGAGCTTATTACAAGAAAAAGCTCTAATGAGCTTTATTGAAGCTTATTTTAGTAAACAACGGCTTTATTGATGACACAAAGAACAAAGAAACTTGTAAACTGAATTGCTATTACTCAAAACAATGAAGTACAAGCTGAAATCACCAAGGTACAGGGGGGGGGGGGGGGGGGGTAAGAGGGGGGGGGGGGGGGGGGGGATTTATTAAAGCTGAATTTTAAAAAACTTAAAGAAAAGCTTGAAAATTAAAGAAAAATTACAAAAACTGAAATAAAAACTTAACTACCCATAACTTCGTCTTCGCATTCTTTTATAGCCTGCTTTAGGTGTGTTTTTCCAGCCTTGAATTACATGTATTGTGCTTCTTTCTTCATCATTGATACCGTCCCTTTGCTCGAAATTGTAGGATTTGCCACCATGGCATACTTTTATGGGTTCTTCTAGGGATAGTGGAGGAGGAGGGGTAAGTTGTTCATGGGTTTTGAGGTGCAGTAAAAGAGGAGAAAGATTAAACCCGTTGAGTGTTTGGGAGGGAAAAAAGAAGCGGAAAAAATCGTTTGGGGTTTAAGGCAGAAGTGGGTTATATAGATTGGCTCAATGGTCCTGAAGGGATAGGTTCTATTGCATACATGTCCTTGTGTGTTATAACCTTTTGGGGATTTGGCAAAACAAGTCCCCAAGGGGTTAAACAGTTTCAAAAATCGTCCTTATGTGTACAAAGTAAGGGGTGTTGCAGGACAGCTCCCCCCCCATTTGTTTCGTTGAGTGAATTGCAAAATCGCCCTTGCTTCTTTTTTCTATTTTCTCTTAAAAATATAAGTTTAAGGGTTGAAATTGCCAAACCCTTAAACTTATATTTATAAGAGAAAATAGAAAAAAGAAGACAAGGGCCGATTTTGCAATTCACTCAAAGAAACAAATGGGGGGGGCAGTCCTGCCAACACCCCATACTTGTACACATAAGGACGAGTTTTGCAAACTGTTTATAACCCCTTGGGGACTTGTTTTGCCAAGTCCCCAAAAGGTTATAAACACAAGGACCATGTATGCCATAGAACCTATCACCTTCAAGGACCATTTGTGCCAATCTTTATAACCCACACTCTGTTACAACCCCAAACGATTTTTCCCGCTTCTTTTTCCTCCCAACACACTCACGGGTTAACTTCACCTCTTTTACCCTGCACCTCAAAAACCCCATGAACAAACTCACCCCCCCTCCTCCACTATCCCTAGAACCCATAAAGTATGCCATGGTGGCAATCCCACCAATTTCGAGCAAAAGGGACGGCTATGATTGAAGAAAAGAAGCACAAACATGTAATCAAAGGCTGGAAAACACACATAAGCAGCCTATAAAAGAAAGAGAAGACAGAAGTTAGGGTAGTAAGTTTTTATTTTCAGTTTTGTAATTTTTCTTTAATTTTCAAGCATTTTCCTTTAAGTTTTTAAAATTCAGCTTTAATACTTGTACCTTGGTGATTTCAGCTTGTACTTCATTGTTTTGAGTAATAGCAATTCAGTTCACAAGTTTCTTTGTTCTTTGTTGTCATCAATAAGCCGTTTTTACTAAATAAGCTCTCAATAAGCTCATTAGAGCTTATTCTTGTAATAAGCTCAAATTCCATTTAAAACTTGTTAAAAGTTCTTAAGTACTGTTTTCAGCACATTTAGTTTAAAAGATTTCGTTTGGGACTCAAATTGAGCAAGTTTGGAAGCTAAAAGGACAATAAGCTCAAATCTAGCTTATTGAGGTCTAGAGGCTAGGGAGCCATTTAGGTGTTTGCTTTCTAAGCCACTCAATCAGATAGAGTGGCTTGTGTCAGAGACTACAATTCAAAAGGTGTGATTTCTTATTTTGAATTTTAGATTAAATTTAGCTTAATTCTTTAGCTTATTGCTTTGTTTTCTTTATATGCTTAAAACTTGTTCATTTTAGCTTAGTCAGCTTAGATATGCAAGTGCTTTAAGCTTTTGTAGTTTAAATCCATTTAGAGATCAAGTTTCTTAATTCTGTCATTTTTAAGTGTAGAAAGCTAGGAGAGAAACCACCTTAATCTTCCTAATAAGCTAGGATTTTTAAAGTTCAACTAGTTTACTTAAGGTTATATTTTAGTGAGAGTAGCTAAAAGTTATAGCTGAATTAGTTTTATAAAACAGATTAAGCTCAAAAAATTTGGGACATTATTCTTAAGTAGTGTTAGGTAAAAGCTTTGTTTGACTCTTAACTTCAAACAGCATTTTTGTCAACATCTTTTTATAAAGCTGAGTTAGTAGTCATAATCAAGTATAAAAAGTGTCTTAAGGATTAGTTTTGCACTATCTCAAATTTTGAACTTAAAAACTTCAGCATGCACCAGGACATTTTTGATGTTAAGAAAATTTTGAAGGCTAAGTGAATTTTCTAGTACAATATTGTTTAAAACCTTGGTTATTAATGGATTTAAATACAGGAATTGAGTTAGTATAATAGTTTCCTAAAGTGTTGGTTTGGCCTGCACTTTTGCAATTTACCAATTGCATCAGCATATGGCAGTGTAAACTGCTAATGCTTATGAACTTTTAAGCATACTCTGAGCATTCATAAGTAAGTCTTAGAATTTAAAATTTAGTATATTTTTAGAATTCCATTAGGTTATTACATTTTATCATTTAGTTTTCAAATTTAAGCATTTTAACTAGCTTATTCTTCCTGTCAAAGGTAGCTTATCAGCATCTTTAGATTTCAGCTATTTGCATTTTGAATTCTCTTTTCTAGTTTTAGATTTGAAATTCCTTTTATCTAGGTTTGCTTAATTTCATTAGAATAACTTAATTCTAGAAATTCAGCTCCTAAGGATTGATAATAAGCTAGATAGCTTATTAGGAAAAGCTTATTTTTAGTATAGGGCTGAATTGTCAATATTTGATAGCAAATTCCTTGTTACTTTTGTTAACTAGCAGAGTATTTCTTTTTGGATATCCTTAGCACACATCATGAGCATCAAGTAGTTTTTCTTTTAGTTTCAAAATTCATCTAGTAACAAGCCATAAATAAGTCAAAACCCAAAAAGCTTCTTAGAACACTTACTTTCTGTGACAGAATCTTAAGGGCTTATTTTCTAGCTTATTTAGTTGTTGAAAGTAGAAAGTCCTTTTGTTAAAGTTGTAGAGATTAAGCTAGTTAATAAGTTTGTAGTTTTAAGTTTTTGCTAAATCTTAATTTTTCAATAAGCCAAAAATAAGCTAGGTCGTAGGGTCTGTTTGGTATATCTTTGATAGTTTAGGGGTAATCATTTCCACTGGAGTGTAAATTTTAGATACTTTGCCCGCCTACCCTTTACTTTTGTCTTGTACACTTTCTACCCTAGAGTTTGCAAAAAAATAAAAAAGGGGGAAAGACAAGAGGCCCGGGTGAGCAAGACTCGAACCCGGGACCTCTCGATACAAACCCCCTTTTACACACACACTCAACCACTGCGCCCTTGGGTCTTTTTCGTTATAGACCCAAGGCGCTTGGTATTTATGTATGTTTGTGGCTTATAAGCTTATAAGCTGTTTAGCTTATTTTCGGGGCTTATTGCATACGCAGTTTGGTGTTTTCCTTTTTTTCTGTAGGTAATTTATAGTGTAAAGTATTTTTTGTAAATTTTCAGAATTTTTTAGTAATCGTTTGATATTTTTTTATAATTTAAATAGATAAAAGTTTGATTAATTCATAATAAATACAAAAGTATCAAAAAAAATAATTTGCTTTTTAGAAAATTTTATTTGTCCCATATGTTTTTTTTTAGGAAAAATATAAAAAATTTTCGTAGGGTCATTTATTAAAATTTTCATCTTTTAAAGACGGGTTCGTGACGGGATTTTGTTTTGACTCCGTTTTTGGGTCAAACGAACTCCGTTTTCGGTCTATCTTTATTCATTCTTCATTATTTTCCCATAGAGTAGTTTTAGAAGTGAAAAATTTCTCCGTAGGTTATTTTTAAAGATTTTTAGTTCCCCCTTTTAGTTACGGATTCGGGCTCACGTTTTCTATTTAAATTCGTAATTTCTAGGTTTTTCTTAAACGTTTTTCTGTTATAATCTATTTGACTTTTCACTTCCAATCCATTCCTTCATCAACTCAAATCTTTCGCCTGTATCATTTGTCCATTTCTAGCCTCGTTGGGATAAACGACCCTGGAAAGCTCTATACAAACTTTCTCGTTTTACTGATGTGTTGGATTTTTACACATAGATTATATATATTTATATTTATAATATATTATATTTATTTTACGGTGTGAATACATCCGATCACACAGCAGTACTAACTACAAGTTAGTACTGCTTGTGGCCTTTTGGTCCTTAACATTTGTTTCTAATCTCATTTAAGTTTGTTTAAAGTAGTTTTATAAGCTAGGTTAGGAGTAATTTAGGGTTTCATAAGTTAGCTTAGTTTATGTTCAAGTCTGTTAGGTGTAAGTTTGCACATTAAGCTCAAATCATTTCTATTAATTGCATTAGGTGTTATTGGTTTTAGTTTTTAGTTTAATGCATATTAGAATGGTGTCAAAAGTCCTGCATCAGTAAATTTTGAGTGTTGAATCATATGCTTGTCAACTGCATCAGCAGTGTTAAAAAGCATAAGGCCAATTTCTAGCTCCATTTTCAGTAGGTTAAAATAGCATTTAGCTTTTGATTTTCAGATTATAAATAGCTTTTAGGTAATATTTCACAAGTTTGCAATTAGTTTTTAAATTCTAGCTTATTTTATGATCTAAATTTTAGCTGCAAATTTGTCTTTTGTCTTTCAATTTTAAAGTAAAATTCAGCATAATCTAAGCCTAGGGTCTGTTTTCATAGTGCTTTTGTAATAAGCTTTGGATTTTTCAAACATTTGTTCCTAAAGTTGATTAGTAAGGCTTATTAGTTGTAGAATAAGCTTCAATAAGTCATTTCATCACAAGGATCTAAGAGCTTATCTTAAAATAAGCTCAAAGATCCCTAGTAGGGACTGTTTGGGGGTTTTAAGTTATTATATAAATCTTAATTGAATTTCACTTATGGAATGCTTATTTGTGCTGTTTCTAGTTAGTGTAATTATTAAGTCTAGGATTAAGTAAAATCAGCTTATTTAGGTAAGCCTTTAGCTTATTTAGTTTTTGAAGTTTAGCAGCTTTAAGTTTAAAGCTAACTTTAAGTTTAAAGCTAGCAGTACTAACTTTTAAGTTAGTACTGCTGAGCTTATTTAAACTTTTCCCTCTTATTAATTTGCTCTTTTCTTTTCATTCCTGCTTGATAGGTTTGTTTTAGGTTAGTAGTAGCTTATCTTGTCCTTGCTTTAGCTTATTTCTACTTTTTAAAGTTCTAAAATTTTGAAGAAAAAAAAACCAAACAGATTTGTTATAGTTGTATTTTCCTGTCTTTTAAGCTAGTTTACAACTTATTTAGGGCTTTTCACAAAAAGTTTCTTTTATTAAAAATGCTTATTTTTAGGTACTTAATTAACTTGCTTTATAAGTTTTTCTTGAAAAAAAAAGAGGGAAATGGAAGGTCGGAGGGTGAGCACGACTCGAACCCCCGACCTCAACCCTCGTCAACCCTTTAATAACATCACCCAATCGACCACTGCCCCTGGGATCATTTTCATTAGACTCTTTACACAATTTATTCTCTAACAACATTTAACCCTTATAATCTTAAATAAGCTGTTTAAGCTTATTCAATAAGCTGTTATCTCAAGTTTATTTTCCTAGTTTTAATTAGTATAAATAGCATTTCTGTAATTTTCAAGATTAATTATAGTTCGTTTATTATTTTTAAACATTTATTTTTCATTAAAAATTTAAAAAAATCATAAAAAATAGAAAAATAATCAAAAAAATATAAATCCTTTTTAGAAAATTTTATTTTATCATAAAGTTCATAGGAAAATTAGTTTTTCTTTCGTAGGGTCTAATTTGCAAAATTTCTTTTTTTAAAGAACGGGATTCGTTCCCGTTCTCGTTTTTCGTGTTTTCAAAGCTCATTTCACTCCTTTTTTTGTTCTAGTTTTCATTAAACTTACTTTTTAGTCAAATAAAGTCCACTTAAAAAAGAAAATTTTAAGTTATCGTTTATTTTTTAGTAATTTAGGGTTTTGACCCCGTTTAGGGTCCCCGTTTTGCGTTTTTTAGTTAAAATTGTTTTCCGTTATTCGTCCTCGTGCTTAAATTGATATAAATTTTAATTTATTTTAGTTTTTAAAAGTAGATAATCAAACCAACCTTTGTTTCCAATCCAAATCATTGTCCGAACATCCAAACTGTTTCATTTCACAAAATCGGTTGGGGATAAACGACCCTGAATCACACAACCGGTTTATATACTATTATATTATATATATTTGGTGAAGAATTTCCTTTTTACCTTTTATCCTCAAGGGTAATTTTGGTAATTTTTCATCATATTATAATTTTTATTAATACGTATAGAATTTTAATGATCAATTTTTGGCGCGCTGCCGGGTATTTGGGATTAAATTCTCACTTTGAAGTTTGTTGATCGTGTTTGGAGACCTTTCCCCCCCCCCCCCCCCCCCCCCCCCCCCCCCCCCCCCCCCCCCCCCCCCCCCCCCCCCCCCCCCCCCCCCCATTTTCGAAAGTTACGCTTTTAAGAAAATTAAAAATATAAAAAAAAAGTAAAAATATTTTCTTTTCTTTTTAGTATAAGTAGAAGATTAAAAACAAAAATACAAAAATATTTGCTCAAATTTTCTGAAGACTCTCGTGTTCTGTGTTTTGTGCCGGTCCACTCGAGCTTCCTAGCTTTTGCTTGCCATTAGTTTGGGGAAATCCGATATCCTAAAGATTATTATCGTCTAACATTTATCTTATAGCACACTTAATAAATGGCTAAAGATTTTTGTGATACTTTCTTTATGTTTGAATTATACATTAGACATTTTTGAGTTCTAGTATGGGGTTTTTAAGTCTTAGGCTAGGAAACATTGAGGACAATGTTTGATTTTATTATGGGTAGTATATCTTCGATATGATCTTACCTACCTTTATCCGTTGTTCTCACGTACCCCGTTTTCCCACCAATTTTCAAAAAAATGAAAAAATTTAAAAAATTTCAAAAATAAAATAAGTGTTTTGTCACAATTTTGACTTTCTTGCTGGGTAGAATAAGAGTAAATTTTAACCTGATCGAGCGTGTTGAGCTCTAGCTTGTTCTTTAACTTTTTGGCTAAGCGTTCGCGAAATTCGCGAAGAACGAAAAATGATAGAGTTAGGTATGAGTAGGATGCTAAACAAGGATTAGTTGGAAATCTTAAGAGCTCATTTATGTAACTTGTTGCTTTTTCTCCTATAAGCTCTTAACCGGATTAATATACATGCTGTTTTTGGAGATTAAACTTAAATCAACAATTTTTATGTAATATATAGCAAAAAATTTAGTCTTAGTTCAAATTTATACTTGAATTTTTCAAAAAGAAGTCTTCTATATATATATATATATATATATGATGATGATGATGATGATAAAGAAAATATAATAATAAAAGTTGTGGGTTAATAAAAGTTTACTACCTCTTGCCGGCTCACAACCGATGTGGTAGTCTTCTAAAGAAAGCCCATAATAAGAATAAAGATCCGAGACTGATAAAAGTTTGCTGCATCTTGCCGGCTCACAACCGATGTTGCAGCCTTCTTAAAGGTCAAGGGTTACAATTGCATAAATGTTTAATAGTTAAGTTTAAATTAATAAATTGACTTCTTTTTGTTAAATTCAAATATGTTGTTGCACTTTGACTATTCTATTTTATAAGCTATGAATATCTGGGAAACCTGAGAGTTTTTTTCATGATTTTCAACAACAATATCTTTGTTGTGAAAATTGCGGAGGTCCTCATGAAACTTTTCAATGTCAACCAATAAATGAAGATTATTATGAGCAAAATTCTTGTTATGATCCTAATTCTTTTGGTTTTGACCAATTTCAACCCCTGCAATATACCGTCAATCATTCAATCTTAAATGCTCAAAATGAGTTTCTCAATTCTCAAAATAAGCTTATGGAGCAAATGACATCCATATGTGATATGGTTGGTCAAATTATGCAAAAGAAGGAAGAAGAAAGGCGAATTGCGGAAGATCAAGCGGCTAAAGATCAAAATTGGAAGATTCCCATTTGCTATGATGATGACGAGGACTATACCATTGCAATCACACCCGTTTTATCAACCAAGGAGGCCGTTGACTCTCTCATAATGGAGGATGAGCATCTTGACACTATTCCAGCAACGGAATCGGACGAAGTAATAAAGTCTAGTGTCGAGAACCTCATCCTAATCCCAAGTGAGTTCAAGGGTATTTCTGAAGATACGTGTGATGTGCCTGTTTGTGAAGATCCTTCCACTTTTGATGCTTTGAGCAATCATTCTGAGATTTTATCCGATTCCAACGATGATGATACTTCAAGTGATGACGATTCTTATAAGAACATCGAGTACATTGAAGCATCACCTCTTAATTTGGAGATCGTTAGTTTAGAGGAGGTGAATGAATATCAAGAAGAGAAAGAGTTTGACTTAGAAGATATTTTTCAAATCCAAGACGTTATTCTTCGAGAGAAATTAGTGAAAATTAGTCGTCTTGTTACTAATATCGAATCTTTGAAAGATAACCCCACTCCTGATCGTGTGCTCAAGTTTTCCTCTTTATTTCCTATTCCCATTATAGATAGTGATTCGTTCTTTGAGGAGTCCGATACTTCTTTCTCTTATTCAGATAACTCTTTACCTGAATTCGAGACTTTTAGCGATCATACGGAAGAGACGAGAAGTGGCAGTACCACTACTCATGCTAATAACTCTCTTCCCGAGTATGATTCGTTTCTTTTTTAGGTTGAGCCCGATCAGGGAAGGTTGACTGGCATTGTTATTTCTGATAATTCAAATGACCCTCTTTTAGAGCTTCCTGAGTTTGAATCATTTCACTTTGATCTTTATCCGTCATTTCCTCGTCCTCCTCCGGAACCACCAGATGTTGAGATTAGCTTAATTATTGAGACCGATGCACCCGTGATAAACAATTTTGATGAGCTTAATGAAGATGAATGTTTTGACCCAGGGGGAGATGAGATTGATGTTGAAGATGACGATTCCTTCACATTTGTCATTCAGACTTTTCTCCCGTTTCTCACTTACCCTGTGGATTCTCCTTTTCTTTACTCCTTCGGGAGTGAAGACACCATTTTTGACCCCGGCATCTCCACTTAGAGCCGGTGGCATCTCATCGGGATGGAACTTTCATGTGCTTTAATGTTTATCCAAACATTAATGAAAGCCCGATTGAGATTTTCTCTTCCATTTACTCTCTCCAAGGACGAATGAATTCGGAGATCGAGTCAAGCTATGTGACTCGGTTACCAAAAACAAAGCGCTTCGTGGGAGGCACCCCATGCTTATCCATTTTCTATTTTCTATTTTCTAATGTGTTGTGAGGAGGCTTGTACTCTTCCGATCTTTGTGTTTGTTGTTTGTACTTGTGATTGTTTGCAGGATTGACCCAAATTTTCTGAAGACTCTCGTGTTCGGTGTTTTGTCCCGGTCCACTCGAGCTTCCTAGCCTTTGCTTGCCATTAGTTTGGGGAAATCCGATATCCTAAAGATTATTATCGTCTAACATTTATCTTGTAGCACACTTAATAAACGGCTAAAGATTTTTGTGATACTTTCTTCATGTTTGAGTTATGCATTCGACCTTTTTGAGTTCTAGTATGGGGTTTTTAAGTCTTAGGCTAGGAAACATTGAGGACAATGTTTGATTTTAGTATGGGGTAGTATATCTTCGATATGATCTTACCTACCTTTATCCGTTGTTCTCACGTACCCCGTTTTCCCACCAAAATTTTCAAAAATAAAATAAGTGTTTTTGTCACAATTTTGACTTTCTTGCTGGGTAGAATAAGAGTAAATTTTGACCCGATCGAGCGTGTTGAGCTCTAGCTTGTTCCTTAACTTTTAGGCTAAGCGTTCGCAATTATCGCGAAGAACGAAAAATGATAGAGTTAGGTATGAGTAGGATGCTAAACAAGGATTATTTGGAAATCTTAAGAGCTCATGTATGTAACTTGTTGCTTTTTCTCCCATAAGCTCTTAACCGGATTAATATACGTGCTGTTTTTGGAGATTAAACTTAAATCAACAATTTTTATGTAATATATAGCAAAAAAAAAATTAGTCTTAGTTCAAATTTATACTTGAATTTTTCAAAATGAAATCTCTTTAAAAAAAAATAAAAAAAAAAAAAATAATAATAATAAAAAATAATAAAAAATTAATAAAAAAATTATAAATATAAAAAAATGATGGTAAAATTATAAAATATAAATAAACAAAGCTGAGGGTTTTGATAAAAGTTTACTATCCTATGCCGGCGCACAACGAAGTGGTAGTCTTCTAAGAAAGCCCATAGTAAGAATAATAAAAAATCTGAGACTGATAAAAGTTTGCTGCATCTTGCCGGCTCACAACCATTTGCATCCTCCTAAAAGGACGAGTTACAATTACATAAATTTCTAAATTAGTTTAAATTAAATTAATAAATTGGACTTATACAAAAAAGCTTTTGCACTTTGACTATCCTAATTTTAACTATGAATATCCGGAAACCTGAGAGTTTTTGAAACTAAGGTCCGGATTCCCGATACGAGTCTCTGGGGTTCAAAAGCCTTGTCACTTAGCGTAAGGTTGGGGATGTGCCGAGACGAAAGTCGCTACATGGGATGATCTCGCCTTCAAACTCATTATTCTTAGGTGGAACGTAAAGCATAGTATGTTGCAAAAAGTTGATCCATGGTTTAAATTCAAGATAGCACACTCACTTAAGATATAATAAATGTCGGGATAAAAAGTTCACAAGTTGCATATATAGGAGTATGTTAGCATCTTTACTGATATTTAGCTGTGATTTTGTTTTAAGCTTGGTTTGGAAGCAAGTGAAAAGTCGGGGACGATGAATTTATCCTTTTTGGGGCATTCTCGGATCGAAATGCATCTTGTTCTATGATCCCTAACATTATATGGAATAACGAAAGTACAAAATAATCTCAATTAAAAAAAAAATTGCAAAGTTTTTAGAAAAATTGTAAAAAGGGGTATTATTAATAACTTGTTGAATTACTTAATTTTTCCCACAAAAATCCTTTGCTACTTTTCAAAGCTAGGTTGGGAAAGTTTCCGAGAGTATTTGGTTATAAGGCATATAAAACAATTGCGTGAGGACACACAATCGCTTAGATTGGGGAATTTTGATATGTGAAAAACACATATTCATTTAAAAAAAAAATAATGGCCCTAAAAAGATCAAAATTGTGCATTAAATGCTGTGAATATCTTTGTATTTGTCTTTGTGATTGTGTAGGTACGAATAAGCAAAAATCACAAAAAAGTGGTTCAAAACGACAAATACGAACACGGGAACGAAAAGCACACAAAGAGCCTGGAGAATGCTATCAAAAGTCTACATTTAGATCAACTCCAGTCAACCTTCAGTCAACCAGGTCAACCAGTATGAAGACACAAATCCCAAATCCAAAAAAACAGTCCCTCAAAAATCACTAAATTACACAAATGTCCCCCCCCCCTAATACTAACGGGTACTATTCATAAACCAAATCCCTTTTAACTATTACCCAACCCAAACAGCCCATACCCTTTTTAACTATTACCCAAGGTCAAAGCCCAAAAACCTCAGTCAAACCCCCCGTTTATAAGTTAAAAAGGGCGGGTAAAACCTTTTACTGTTCATCGTCTTCTTCGCATTTTACCTAGTTCAAAACATGGGGCAAATGAAAATTGATTGCGTGCAACAATTTAAAGTAATTAAATGTACCACCCTGATAGCATAATTGACATCACCAAGATGTCTCTCATTGGGCCAATACCCAAATAAAGAATCACACCGTGGATTGTGAGAAAAGCACAAGGAAATGATTCTTACACCTATGATACACCACAAAAGAAGCACAGAGCTGGTCACAATTCACGAATGCACGCTGCAATCCTGTGAGCTAAATCTAATCTCAACGGCTCTAATGAAGCATCCAAGAATTAGAGGAAAGAAGGGCAGGATGGTAGAGGAGCGTGATAACTGATTCTGAGCCAAGAAGTTTCTCCTGGTGTCTATAAAAGACCTCTCACTCCACACACAGAGCTATCAGTTTTCATATAAATTTTTTCTTAGGTTAAATAGGTTATATGTAATTTTTTCATTTAAAAGTAAATTTCATTTTTTTAAGGCTCTTAGAAACTCAATTTCAAGTCTAGTAAACTGCTTTAATCATTAATAAAATCATAAGCTTAGTTTTTTATGAGCCGTTTTCACTAATAAAGCTCTAATTCTAAATGATATTTGTAACAGTTATCATAAGCTCACACAAACTCATACAAACGCTTACAAGTCTTTAACTTGTACGTGAGCTCTAATAAGCTTAATCTACCTTAAACCTTAAATAGAGCTTAAGTACCCTTACTTATATTGTAGGAGCTTTGGATGATGAACTATACAACGGGAAGAGTTCAATTGGACTTTACTGAGCTTATCATTGATAAGACCTAAGCTGTTGATAAGCTCTTAGAGCCTTTTTATGCCATTGTATAGCTAAGGCCTTTAAGTTCAATTTTAATTTCAAGTAATTTTAGCTAAATATTGCATCAGCTAATTTTCAGCTTCATACTTGCTTATTTGTGCTTTAATCTATCCAAGTAATGCTTATTAGATTGGTTGATCAACTGTTTTCAAGTTTATGAAGCTTAGATCTTAGTCTTGTAAATGTCTTAAAAATCATTAAAAAATCAAAATATATAATTTAGCTTTAGCTTTAATAAACTGTCTATTATTAGCTTAGGTTGCTATTTAGTTTGTCATAAAGCTGTTTATTATCTGGTTGGGCGATAATTGAGAATCCAATAAAATCTTCCTTACACATAAGCTAAAATAGAACATCAATGAAATTAAGGGGTGTTTGTGCATAGAGTCATTACTAAACTTCAAGTTAGTCTACTGCTAGAAAGCCTTCTTTGGCTATTTTAATTTGTTGATTTTAATCTCTATTGTAGTTTGTTTAAGTATGTTTAATAAGCTAGGTTCAGTTTAATTTAGTTTTTTCATAGTTAGATTATATATGATTCAATAGTTCAAGTCTAAAGTGAATCTTAACTTAATCATTTTCTAGTATTGTAATAGTTTAATTGCTTTTTAGTATTTAAGTTTTTACATATGTTAGAATTGTAATTTTAGTCGCATTTGTAAAGATTAGAGTGTAGTTCATATCATTTGTTAAGTGCATTTAGCAAGCATAAGCTGCAAACTATCCTTTTATTCAATAATCAAAATTCCGTAGTAAATCTAGTTAATTAGGATTTGAATTTGGTTTTAAAGTAGATTAGCAGGTGATATATTTAACTGTTTAAAAATAATTTACATTAAAAGCTCTTTTAGTCAATTGGTTTTTATCTCAAAGTTGGAGCTATTGTTCATTTAAGTTTTCATAGACCAAAAGTCAGTTTATCATACTTGATAAGTCCTGATTTTCAAAAGTCCCTTTTCTATAACTCTATTTTTTCAAAATTTCTTTCAAAAAGCATTTTCTTAACACCTTTAAGCCACAGTTTCAATAAAAAGCAAACCCCGTGACTTCAAGTGCTGTTTGAGTTGACATTAATATTAAGAACAAAGTAGTTGTTTTGTCTGTTTGTTCACCATTTACAAACTTTAGTTAGTACTGGTAGTTCTTAAGTTAAGTCTGGTAGACTTATTTAGCTTATCCTTATCAAGTTCAGCATATAGGATAAGAAGAGATTAGGAAATACTTATAGTGACAAATAATTAGATATTAAGTTAGCTTTTTAGTTCTAAATATTGAAAAAAGCCAAAAATATAGTTAAGTAAGTAATCTGTCACCCTTTTTATTTAGTTTCTAGCTTATAGGGTTTTTCATAAAAAGTTGCTTTTATTAAAAATGCTTATTTTTAGGAGCTTTACAACTTTGATTTAAAAAAATAAAAAAGGGGAAAGTGGAAGTCGGGGGTGAGCAAGACTCGAACCCCCGACCTCAACACACTCAACCCTTTATAACACCACACACTACCACTGCGCCCTGGGGTCTTTTTCATTAGACTCTTACACCATTTATTCTTTATACACGTTTAGCCCTTATAAGCTTGATAAGTTGTTATAGCTTATTTCGCAGCTTATTCATTAAGCTGTGATATCAAGTTTATTTTTCCTATGATCTAATTAGTATAAGCTATTTTCTGTATATTTTCTAGAATTTTTATATTTAGCTTAGTATTTTTAAACATTTATTTTTATTAAAAACTTTAAAAAATCATAAAAAATAGAAAAATAATCTACGTTTCCACTTAAAAACTTAAAATATTTCATATCAAATTATCCATCAAGTTAGATGCAATATGATAAGTGTTAATAATGCATCTATATCCACTAGAACATGTCATAACAATATAAGCACAATCAACACACATATAAATCTAATGCAAATATAAATGTAAGGCAATAAGGTAAATAAAAATGTAAAGCGAAAAGTAAAAGAAAGTGCAAACCGGAGGCGATGATTTATAGTGGTTCGGTCACGAAGCACCTCTTCGCCATACTCCACTCCCCGAGTACCCAACTCGAGAGTTACTTCTGTAACACCCCCAAATTGGGTCGCAGCGGAATAAGGGTCCGGGGCGTGTTACTTCTCAGATCAATAACACAAGATATATATAGAACGACCAAAAAGTCGTTTGAAAACGATACATTGGATTTAACAAAGTAATTGTTACATAAGCCCGAAGCTTAACTTGTTCACTTGTTCAAAGTACAAAGATTTCTAGCCCATAGTTATACAAAATGTATTGCGACAAAATCTTTATTGCATGATATCCCAATCAAAACCACCAATGTATCTCTTGTACCTCTTGCTTACTGATCCCCTGAAAAACATTGCTTTAAAACGTCAACAATAATGTTGGTGAATTCATAGGTTTGATAAATCATATATTGTAGGACCACAAGATTTCCCAAGTGTATGATAATGCAACAGATGCAGACATCATATAAATGTAATTACGTTGCTCTAAGCTCATGACACTGAAGCTTGACGTGTATGAATACCAAATTAATGGCCTACATTGCCCGTGGTGATGTTCTAACCCGCAACATCCTATATTCGACATGGTATACGTTCGTTTGTCCAGTGATAGCTAATCACCCGAACGGGGTTGTCAAACCCAATAGATCTATTAATAACATTCGCGCTCACAATCCCGCAATTGACAGTTCATGATAATGGGCTCAGATATGGGTTATCGCTACTTAGGCAACACGTAATCATAACATGAAACTTAACCACTTGTGTCCAATTGTAAAGCATTGCATGTTTTTCACCCCAAAAACTTTGTAAAACAAAAGCATGTAAAACGTGGGGCTATGAACTCACCTTGAGTGAGCAAATACCAAGTGTATCACAAATAACGCGCCACGCGAATTGATCAAATGCAACCTAATTAAATTAAGGTCGTATAAGTACCGAGTACTTTAATCAATAACATTGAATACAATCCTATAGTTGTTACATTGTACTATCGTTCGGGCTATCATAATTAAAGAGGTCATGACATGACGTACGAGGAGTTAGGACACTTTAAATCGTAAATCCAACAACTCGTCGATACGCCATCCGAAGAGGCCTCATTATGAAATTCCCTAGTAATATAGTACTTTGATAACCACATAATATTCTATATAGCTTAATCACCAACTAATGGTTTTGGAAAAATTGTGTTTAACAAGTTAAAACGCTTATAATTACCGTTTTAGCAAAACTGGCGTAACTTTCGCGTTTTAAACCCGATTTTCGCGTTTCTTATGTCCATCTTTTCGTATTAAGACGGGTTATCGATATTTGACATTTTCATAAATTTTGTCCCCTGATGAACAGTAACTTTTACTGTTCATGACAGACATGAGTTTTATAAAATTCGTATTTGTTGTCGTAAAACCCGAAAACGTCGTATTTTATTCGTTATAGCTCCGTTTTTAGTGATTCTTTCGAGGACGTTCTCGTATTTGAAAGTTCTATATATTTATGAGGTTTACAAAAATATAACTTTCTGTCATGAATAGTAACTTTTATAAAAATAGTTTTATAAAAGTATTAATTGTCGTAAACTCGCGAAATTCATAACTCGTTCGTTATTAATTGAAAAATTGCGATTCTTATCATTTTGGAATCCTAAAAATGTGTTATTATTTATTCAAAATACAACACTTTCATGTTTTAAATTTTTTATAAAAATGTTTTTATAAAAATTCATTTACGACTATCGTTTATTTAACGTATAAACTCTTTTTAAGTACCTTTTTCTGTTATTAATCCTTTAACAACAAGTAACTTACCTTTTCTGAATCGTCGTGAAATATATATCATATAAAAAAATAAAATGGAAAAGTTAAATGTCGAATTTGACAGAATGTTTTTATGCTAGTTTTGTTAATTCTATATATATCCTTTTTTCATTACTTTCCACTTTTTTAACATCACCATATTTCTTATATTTCATGATATATTTATGTTATCATCCTTATATTAGCATTTATTTGTCCATAATAGTCCTCATGTGTACAAGTTACCAAGGTTAACAAATCCATGATAACACTTAAATTCATAACTTTACTTAAGAAATCTCTAATTTACTAGTTTCGTCCATAATCATTTTTATACCTAACCAAGTGTGTACAAGTGTATTTCTTCCAAGATGGACTTATTTTGTGTTCAATGTAACTTAAAAATATGAGTCCTAATTAATATTAACATTCTATGTATTTCTTTATCATGAAACATGTTATAAACATAAAAAACGCCAATATAAACCCAAATCATTTCATGTTTAACCAAGAGTGTAAATCACTTGTGTGACCATTTTAACATGATGTCATTAACATCATAAGGTATATAAAAGTGTACATTATGATGACAACAAATAAAAAACTTTCTTTTTAAGGGTTAAAAATCAAAATGGTGATTTAAGCTAATAGAAATAATCAATGGCATAAAAATGAAAATTATTGGAATTAATAAGTATCGAAATTAAGTCTTAAAGAGCCTTCGGGTATATGACTCAATTAAAATCTTGAGATACAAAATTAGAAATAAAAGAGGAAAAGTAAGTACACAATTGGCTTTTATGAGTAGTGTTAGCATCATAACTTGTATTTTGCAATGATCTTGTTTTCAAGCTTGACTTGGAGAGGTGAAAGCCGGGGACGAAGAATTTATCCATTTGGACACTTTTTGTGCTTTTTGTTCCGTGATCCTAAAAGTTATCAATGAATAGTAAAAGTAATACATTATGTCACACATGAATTAATTAGTAAAAAAAAGGTAAAACGGGGATGCTTGCGAAATTAAATGATTTTTGAACCTTTTAATGGACCTTTTCTGTTCTTGTTTGATTGCGAGGGGTTATAAGTTAAAAAGGGATAAAATTATTTATTTTCGAGTTTGTATTATTTACATTGCGTGTGGGGACCAGCAATGGCTTAGTGTGGGGGAATTTGATGTGCGCTAAAATACACATCATTTATAACCCGAAAAACACTATTAATTGGACTAAAAATACTAAAAATGCTTAATTATATTGCAAATATGTTTGTTTGGTATTTTTTATGTCTCACAGGTAAAAAGGATTGGAAACGGCGTAAAAACGGAAATTATCGGGCTCAATTTGGTCAAGTCTAATTATTACTCAAGCTAAGATGAAGTCGTGAAAGTCCCTAAGCATACCAGTAGAAGAGCACGAGAAAACGAGTCCAACGGTGTCCTCAGATATTTTTGGGCCAGCCCGTAACCCATTTTATGGGCCGGGCCAGCCCATTTTTGCATTAAGGCCCAACAAGAATTATATAAAGAATCGTTTTTGGTGTTGTACGCAAGAAATGAAAATGAATTGAGGAAATGAAGCAAAAGTGGTCACGTGAGCTATAAATAAATCAACATATACATGTGCCAACGCACTAAGATGAAATGAGCGAGTAGAATGGCTACACGTGGCATGGCAAAATGTATATCTCAAAATGGACATTGCAATTCACTAAAATGAATCATACGGATGAGGTTTCTTGCGTTGGAATAAAGCAGACTAAAGGGCCACGTGTCACAATTTTAACGGCTGGATTCACTATTTTCTTCCGCCTATCCGAGGTCACAAAATACTAGCCAATCATTGGCTAAATAATGGTGACAATCATTGGGAATTTACCATTTCGCCCCCCTCACTTTGATATATAAAAATTCGTTCTCTTCACTTTAGGGGGTGAGTTAGTTTTATTTTTCTAGTTTAGTTTTCTTAAGTTTTTAGCTTATTTTCATTTAGGTGTAGCTTATTTTCGATTTCTGGCTTATTGTAATTTGTTTTAATCTTCAGCTTATTGAGATATTGTACCAAGTATGTTTTGAGCTTAATGGAAATTATGGCTTGCTTATTATTTTTGCTAATTTGTTAATCTACTCACTTCGCATATGTGTTTATCCATTAAGCTACTTTCGTTAGCTTATTTGTTCAGCTTAATCTTTCAAAATTACTTAAAAACTTGTAGATCTAATCCTATAAGCTCACGCAAGCTTATTTGATTTCATTCTAATAGTTTTTAAGCACTTTTCGAAATAATAAGCTTAAATAAGCTCGGATATAGCTTACTAATGTGCTTTTATTGTCCTTGTTTTGTTAGAAGCCCTTATTTTCTGTTAAGATTGGTTTCTAATCAGCTTATTTGGTTCAGTGTGAACTTAAAATGCTAGATCGAACTTTAATGATACTTATTTTGCTTAATCGCTTGTCGTTTGATTTGTTTATGTGCTTATAGCTTACTCTATATTTTTGTAGCTGTTTTTCTTTGACTTTTGATGTTATTGAATGCTTATCTCATAAACGTCTAAGCTTGTTAGATAATTTGAGTTATAGATCTCAATTTAGCTTATTTTCTCTAGCTTATTTTCGTGTTACTTGTTTATTTCGTTTTAAACCTTGCTAATTTATTAAAAGTTCTTATATCGTGTGCTCTTTGCTTTATCTTAATTGCTTATCAAGCTCTTATATGGCGTTCGTTGTTGGTAACTAATTTGGAGTTTATTCGATTAGTTTGATAACTTTAGTTTAAGCTTTTAGTTGTTCAAAGTAATGGAATCATAGCTTAATTCTGAGTAGAAGCTCGTTCATATGTTAGCTTATTCGTGTGAGCTTATTTAATTTGTGCTTTGACTTATTTGAAAGAATTAAAATAGATAAGCTAGTTTTTCACTTGATATTTGAATGCGTTTGGTTGTTAAAATTTAACATG